>CAUYLG010000828.1:0-17982 GCA_963573385.1 Cacajao melanocephalus
TTTTTTTTTTTTTGGATGCATAGTATTCCATGGTGTATATATGCCACATTTTCCTTGTCCAGTCTATCGTCAATGGGCATTTGGGTTGGTTCCAGGTCTTTGCCATTGTAAATAGTGCCACAATGAACATACGTGTGCATGTGTCTTTATAATAGAACAATTTATAATCCTTTGGGTTATACCCAGTAATGGGATTGCTGGGTCAAATGGAATTTCTATTTCTAGATCCTTGAGGAATTGCCACACTGTCTTCCACAATGGCTGAACTAATTTACACTCCCACCAACAGTGTAAAAATGTTTCTATTTCTCCACATCCTCTCCAGCATCTGTTGTCTCCAGATTTTTTAATGATCTCCATTCTAACTGGAGTGAGATGGTGTCTCATGGTGGTTTTGATTTGCATTTCTCTAATGACCAGTGATGTTGAGCATTTTTTCATATGTTTGTTGGCTTCATAAATGTCTTCTTTTGAAAAGTGCCTGTTCATATCCTTTGCCCACTTTTGAATGGGTTTGTTTGTTTTTTTCTTGTAAATCTGTTTTAGTTCTTTGTAGATTCTGGATATTAGCCCTTTGTCAGATGGGTAGATTGCAAAAGTTTTTTCCCATTCTGTTAGTTGCCAGGTCACTCTAATGATTGTTTCTTTTGCTGTACAGAGCTCTGGAGTTTAATTAGATCCCATTCCTCTATTTTGGCTTTTAATGCTTTTGGTGTTTCAGTCATGAAGTCCTTGCCTATGCCTCTGTCCTCAATGGTTTTGCCTAGGTTTTCTTCTAGGGTTTTTATGGTGTTAGGCCTTATGTTTAAGTCTTTAATCCATCTGGAGTTAATTTTAGTGTTAGGTGTCAGGAAGGCGTCCAGTTTCTGCTTTCTGTACATCACCAGCCAGTTTTCCCAATACCATTTATTAAACAGGGAATCCTTTCCCCATTTCTTGTTTTTGTCAGGTTTGTCAAAGATCAGATGTTTGTAGATGTGTGGCATTGCCTCCGAGGCCTCTGTTCTGTTCCGTTGGTCTATACCTCTGTTTTGATACTAGTACCATGCTGTTTTGATTACTGTAGTCTTGTAGTATAGTTTGAAGTCAGGTAGTGTGATACCTCCAGCTTTGTTCTTTTTGCTTAGGATTGTCTTTGCTATGTGGGCTATCTTTTGGTTCCATATGAAGTTTAAGGCAGTTGTTTCCAGTTCTGTGAAGAAGGGCATTGAATAAATTACTTTGGGCAGTATGGCCATTTTCACAATATTGATTCTTCCTAACCATGAGCATGGAATGTTTTCCCATTTGTTGTGTCCTCTCTTATTTCTTTGAGCAGTGGTTTGTAGTTCTCTTTGAAGAGGTCCTTTACATCCTTTGTTAGGTGTATTCCTAGGTATTTTATTCTCTTTGCAGCAATTGTGAATGGAAATTCACTCTTGATTTGGCTCTCTGTTAGTCTTTTATTGGTGTATAAGAATGCTTGTGATTTTTGCACATTGATTTTGTATCCTGAGACTTTGCTGAAGTTGCTTATCAGTTTAAGGAGATTTTGGGCTGAGACGATGGTGTCTTCTAAATATACAATCATGTCATCTGCAAATAGAGACAATTTGACTTCCTCCTTTCCTAACTGAATATGCTTTATTTCTTTTTCTTGCCTGATTGCTCTGATTAGAACTTTCAATACTATATTGAATAGAAGTGGTTAGAGAGATCAAGGAGACAGAAAATTAACAAGGATGTCCAGGATTTGAACTCAAATCTGAACCAAGCAGATCTAATCGACATCTACAGAATTCTCCACCCCAAATCCTCAGAATATACATTTTTCTCAGCACCACATCACACCTAATTGACCACATAATTGGAAGTAAATCACTCCTCAGCAAATGCAAAAGAACAGAAATCATAACAAACAGTCTCTCAGATCATAGTGCAATCAAATTAGAACTCAAGATTAAGAAACTAACTCAGAACCACACAACTTCATGGAAACTGAACAACTGGTTCCTGAATGTCGATTGGATAAACAATGAAATGAAGGCTGAAATAAACATGTTCTTCAAAACCAACGAGAATGAAGACACAACATACCAGAATCTCTGGGACACGTTTAAAGCAGTGTCTAGAGGAAAATTTATAGCAGTAAATGCCCAAATGAGAAGCAAGGAAAGATCTAAAATTGACACCCTATCATCAAAATTGAAAGAGCTAGAGGAGAAGATAAAAAAAACTCAAATGCTAGCAGAAGACAAGAAATAACTAAGATCAGAGCAGAACTGAAGGAGATACAGACAGAAAAAACTCTTCAAAAAATCAATAAATCCAGGAGCTGTTTGTTTGAAAAGATCAACAAAATAGACAGACCACTAGCCAGATTAATAAAAAAGAAAAGAGATAAGATCAAAAATGATAAAGGGCATATCACCACCGATTCCACAGAAATACAAACTACCATCAGAGATTACTACAAACAACTCTATGCACATAAACCAGTAAATCTGGAAGAAATGGATAAATTCCTGGACACTGGCACCCTTCCAGGCCTAAACCACGAAGAAGTTGAAATCCTGACTAGACCAATAACAAGAGCTGAAGTTGAGGCAGTACTTAATAGCCTACCAACCAAAAAAAACCCAGGTCCAGATGGGTTCATAGCCAAATTCTACCAGACGTACAAAGAGGAGCTGGTACCATTCCTTCTGAAACTATTTCAAACTATCCAAAAAGAGGGAATCCTTCCCAAATCATTTTATGAGACCAACATCATACTGATACCAAAACCCAACAGAGACTCAACAAAAAAAGAAAACTTCAGGCTAATATCCATGATGAATATAGATGCAAAAATCTTCAACAAAATACTGGCAAAGCAATTGCAACAGCACATCAAAATGCTTATCCATCTCCATCATGTAGGCTTCATCCGGGGATGCAAGGCTGGTTCAACATACTCAAGTCTATAAACATAATCCACCATATAAATAGAACCAAAGTCAGAAATCACATGATTATCTCAATAGATGCAGAGAAGGCCTTTGACAAAATTCAACAGCCCTTTATGCTAAAAACTCTCAATAAACTAAATATTGATGGAATATATCTCAAAATAATAAAAGCTGTTTATGACAAACCCATGTTCAATATCATACTGAATGGGCAAAAACTGGAAGCATTCCCTTTGAAATCTGGCTCTAGACAAGGATGTCCTACAGACTTTTAAAAAATATTTAAGATTTTAAAGTTTCTGTGAAATGCTTTCCCCCAGTTGATAGCCACTAATTGGTAAATTTGTGGACACTTTTACTTATCAAAGTCACTGTAAAAAGTTTTGAATAAATATGAATTTGAATCTAGCTTGTTTGGGATCACTGTTTGCTCCATTACTTAAAAAATCTATTTATGCACAGATTCTTCATTCACAACAATAGTCTGACCTTTAAAGATCCTTCATTTTTGGATCCTTGTCTGCAGTAAGAACATTTTTCTCTTACTTAAAATTATCAAATATCATTAAAGGTTAATTAGGTGGCAAAGCCAGATATGATTCAAGAAAATATATCTTGCAAAACTGGTAAAAATCCATTATAATAGCTTGCAAAAAGCCAGTAATGCCTAAAACTCAAAGGATAAACAACCTAGTGAGTTTGAAAAAGCAGAGTCCTTACAGTCAAAAAATCTGAATGCTAATCTTGACTCTGTCATAAATTAGTTGTGGTGTTTAGTGGAAAACTTCGAACCCTTCTTGGTTGCGTTTTTAATTTCTGAATAATAATAAACTATGGATTCATAAGTAGATTAGTATATACATTGGTTTTGAATACATATCATTTTTAAAAGGAAAACTGTTTATAACAGAATATATGTAATTTCTCAATCTATTTAATCATCTAATTGTAATTGTGTGGAGAATTTCTGGAAAGATTATTACAAGATGTTGACCATAATTGTTTCTAAGTAATGGATATTTGTGGGGTTTTTTTTCTTTTTTGTGTGTTTTTACTTTCTTTTTGAAAGTTTCTGTATCACACGGATATTCTACATTGGACTGATTTTTTTTTCTTTCTCTCTAAATCAACAAAATTTCTCCCTATTTAAAAAGAAAAAAAAAAAGATTTTCTTAACTCTGAAAAAAAAATTCAGTACATTTTTAAAAAACTACTTCTGGTCAAAATAACATCTATAAGGCATTTAAAAAGTAATATCAAAAGCTTGGAACATAAAAGAAGTTACTTGCTTATCTCCCATATTGGCTTACTCCTCAACAGTTTATGACCACCACTTTCCTTCTCAGAAGAATCTTTCTTACAAATCTTTTTACATTATTATATTATTAATATTCATTGCAGACTGGTGAGTCATCAATTGTAAGCATAATCCTTAGTCATTTACTTAGCAGAGGAGTATTTTAGCTGATTCATTCCCTTCCTCCCCTTCCTCCCCTTCCACCCCTAAATAGGTACCAATTTTTGGTTAAAATTCTGTCTGAGGGGCTGGGCACAGTGGCTCACGCCTATAATCCCAGCACTTTGGGAGGCCAAGGAGGGCGGATCAGGAGGTCAGGAGATCTAGACCATCTTGGCCAACATGGTGAAAACCCATCTCTACTAAAAATACAAAAATTAGCTGGGCGTGGTGGTGCATACCTCTAATCCCAGCTACCCCAGAGGCTGAGGCAAGGGAATCACTTGAACCTGGGAGGCAGAGGTTGCAGTGAGCTGAGATCATGTCACTGCATCACAGCCTGGCAACAGAGTGAGACTCCATCTCAAAATAAATAAATAAAATAAAATAAAATTCTGTTTGGGTTCACAGAATACAAAAAATTCCAAGAAACTGTCCCTGACACCCCAGCAGCAAGAAAAAGGCTGGATAATCCATAGATCCTAAACCATTCTGGAAGCCCATCTGAGAGCTGACATCTTAAGGCAACTGAATGAACTGAATGCTGAAATGTCCAAGCCCTTCTGGGGAGACAGAGACAGAATACAGGAACTGAGGAACTGTCCTTCCTCAGACAGAGCAGGGGAGGAAAAGGGAAAAGCCAATGGAGAAAAGGAGAAAAATATGCTCATGCCAAGACTCTGCTGTTATAAGTTTTGATCCTCTCGATGGTACAGCTGTGTAGGATCTGCTAAAAGGACATGGAGGAAAACCCTGATACTCCAGTCTTCACACTAAGCACAAGATAGCTGCAGTCCATTACAAGAGGAATTTGAAATATATGCATAGTCAAAGTAGTTACAGTAACAACAAAACCCAGACACAGCTATGCAATAGACAAAACTGACAAACATGCTCATTTCCAGGAGTAACTATTATTTACCTCTATCTATAGGGTTATTTTATCTATGGAGGCTAAGAGTGTCACCTTTAGCATAGAGTGTTCTTTTTCACATAATGTTTGGCATTCTCCAAAAAATCACACACACACACACACACACACACACACACACATACACACACACACACACACTATAGCCATTGTCAAACAATAAAGATATCAAGACAACCAGAGATGGAGAACATGTATGAACAAATGGGGAACTTCAGAGAGAAACTGTAATAAAATGACAAATAAGAAATGCTAAAATGAAAGATATGACATTAGAGATAAAGAATTCCCTAGTTGGGCTTATCAGTAGACTAAATACAACACAGGAAAGAATGAGTGAACTTGAAGACAGGAAACTTGCGTACAAAAAGTAAAAAATATAACAGTATCAAAGAGCTATGGAACAATGGCACAGAGTCTAATGTATGCATAATTGGACAACCAGAGAGTGAGATTCCGTATATATCATACTAAGAATTTTAAAACCTACAATAAAAATTGCTAAGGAGTTTAGTGGGGAAGAAAAAGACAGAGAAAGACAATTTAGAGAATAAAGACAAGCCACAAAACAAGAAAAGACAAATATATTCAAAAGTACTTACATATAGAATACATAAAGTAGTCCCAAAATGTAACAAAAACAAACAACCCAATTTTTTAAATGGACAAAAATTAAAATTACTTCACTAAAGAAATCACACAGATGGTAAATAAATGTGACCATGAAAACAGAATCAGCATCAATGATCATCAGGGAAATGCAAATTAAAGCCATGACAAAATATCACTGCATTCTTACTGGAATGGCAAAAAAGAAAAAAGAAAAACCATCAATAACAGGTCCTGGTGAGGAAAGAGAGCCTCAGCTCTCCTACATAACTGCTGCAAATGCAAATGGTGCAACCACTTTCAAAAATAGTTTGTCAATTTCTTATAGAGTTAACCATACAGCTACCATAAAAATCAATGCTCACAAAAATTTACCTAAGGAAAGTAAAAACTCATATTCACAGAAAAGCCTCTATGGAGATGTTTACAGTGGTTTTATTCATAGTATTTTTCTTTTCACTGTTGCAACAAAAACGATTGCTTGCATCAAACGTAATACTTATATCTCATGCACTCTCTCCACTGCTTTATATGCTTTCTCTTCATATAACAATTTCTTACACAAATGTAGTTCTCTTTAGGGCTCTTTTCTGTTGCTCTATTGCATTTAATCTATTTCTACAGAAAAAATATCTTAATAGGCCTTAAAAATAAATCTAGACTCCTAATTAAACGTTCTTTTACTTTCTTTCCAGAATTCCTTTCCTTTTTGGGATCTTGAAACTTCAACAAGGATTTTTAAATCAATGTAGATCCGTAGAACTGCATATGTAAATATTTATAGCAGTTTTATTTATGATAGCCCAAAACTGGAAACAGCTGGTGAATGGATTAACAAACTGCAACACATCTAAACAATTGAATACTATTCAGCAGTAAAACACAGCAAGCTATTTATACATGGAAAACAGAGATAACAATACTGCATACCTCATAAGATTACGTAAGGATTAATTGAGTTAAATCAAGTAAATTCTTAAAATGGTGCTTGTCACGTAAGTTTTTAGTATTATCATTTTTTTCAGTTTAGAAATTGTCTTCTTGGTTTTTATTTAATTTCTTTAAATATCCTAGTAAATCTTGCCACACACTCCATCCATTCTGTAAAACTTTTTCTTACTTTACTCTCACCTTCTATAATACAAATGACCACAATTACAGAACTTTTTTGATTCTGGGAGACAACCAAATCTAGTTTTCATTAGTTCTCCCACCCCTTCATAACATAATTTTTTTATTTTCTGTTGATAATTAGTCTGATTTTTATCACACTTCTATTTTATTTCTTTACTCTTTTACTGTGAGCATATTTATCAATATCCCAGTTTCGTTGACAAATTGAAGTTTGTACTTATATTTCTTATTCTCTTTTCAGTTTGGGTAACTTTCAAAGGAGCAAGAGATTGGACGTCTGCATTTATTTTTAAATGTTTTTTGTTCAACTGTTGCATTAACTGAAAAAAAAGGGGGGGCATTAAAAATCATTCACAATTCTACCACTCCTACCACAATTGTTCTACACTTCAGAGTTCTCTTTTGCTCTTTATATGAATACAGGAAACTTTAATACACAGCAATAATGGAAGAGGTATAATTTTACTGTGGTAATTTTTTGTAAGTAAACACTGCATCATAAATATACCCCAATTTTGAAAAGCCACTCAACAGATCAATAGGTTCCCCAACTGCATTTCTCAAACATGAATACACCCTACTCAAATCATTCTGAGGACGAAAAATATGGGGTTTCTGACTGTGGCCCCAGGCTCTTTATTATATTAGTTTATTACACAAAAAGGTACATATATATTTTCAATTCCCTTTCAATCATTATTCCCTATTCTAGTCCCTTTTTTCTTGTCCTGAGATGTCACCCTGTTGTGACATATCTAGATATATAGATAGATAGATGATTAATAGTTATATAGAAAATAGATAGATGATACATAGATAGGATAGATGATAGTTAGATAAAAATAGATAGACAGATACTTAGATAGATGATAGTTAGATAATAATAGATACTTACGCAACTTGCTTTTATCACTCAACAATGATTTTACAATGAATTCACTTGTGTGCAAATTTGTCCTTAGTAAGCAATAGCAGTGACTGAGTGAAAGGGTAAAAATTTAAGGTAGCCACTCACTGTATGTTTATCTCCATCATTATGTTTTGCCAAGAAATCAGTGTACATAAAAACTTAGTCTGTATCTGTCAAAGTGCTATTTCCGATAGCAAAAGACTAGAACAATATGGAAGAATAAGCCAAAGCAAAACAAAGAAAAAGTCACTTCCAAAGGGAATGAAAGCTGGGTACAGTGGCTCACGCCTGTAATCCCAGCACTTTGGGAGGCTGAGGTGGGTGAATCACTTCAGACCAGGAGTTCAAGACCAGCCTGCCTACCATGGTGAAACCCTGTCTCTACCAAAAATACAAAAAATAGCTGAGTGTGGTGGCATGCACCTGCAATCCCAGCTACTCACAAGGCTGAGGCACAAGAATCACTTGAACCCAGGAGTCAGAGCTTGCAGTGAGTTGAGATCCTGCATGGCACCACGCACTCTAGCCTGGGCGACAGAGTGAGACTCTGTCTTTTAAAAAGTGGAGGGGTGAGAACAGGGGTGGAAACATGACTCCTCTGAATACATCTCCTTTCATAGTTTGACAGGGTAACGATGTAAACATGTTTCATAATTTAAAAAATAAATGTAAGAAAACCAAACTAACTGAATATCAAAATGTTGGCATGACTACATAAAGAATTGTTTCAATTCTTTTCCTGTCCTTCCTTTTCCACCTACCTTTCCCAGCCCCCAGTATCCTTTGTTCTACTTTTCACTTCTATGAGATCAACTATTTTAGCTTCCACATATGAGTGAGAACATGATATTTAACTCTCTGTGCTTGGCTTATTTCACTTAACATAATGTCCTCCAGTTCCATTCATATTGTCTCAAATGACAAGATTTTATTCTTTTGGGGGGCTGAATAGTATTCCATGGTGTATGAATACCACATTTTTAAAATCATTCATCTGTTGGACACATAGTTTGATTCCATATCTTGACTATTATTAATAGTGCTGCAATAACCATGGAGGTGCAGATATCTCTCTGATACAATGATTTTTCTTCCTTTGGAAAAGTAGAACTGAAGATATTATAGGCTGGGAAGCATAGAGGGAAGGGGGATAGGGAGATGTTTGTTAAAGGATACAAAATTCTGGCCAGATAGAATCAATAAGTTCTAGTCAATGTAGGATGACTGTAGTCAACGATACTATAAAGTTTCAAATAGCTAGAAAGAGAATACTGGACGTTCCCAACACAGAAATGACAAATGTTTGAGGTGATGGATATGTTAACTACTCTGATCTGATCACCACACATTATATGTCTCAAAACACCACTATGTATTCCGTGAATATGCACAATTATTATTTGTAAATTTTTAAAAATACAACACAATTATTAAAAATAAAAAGAATCCTTTTAAATTAAGCCGAAGAACATATTTTGACTATTCACCCTTGGGGGATACATTTTCTGGGACAGAAGGAATTGCAAACAGATATTTCAATGGTTTTTGTTAGGAGTAATTTTCATATTGTTATTTTGAAATTATTGTACATATTTTGCAGGATTAAGTAATTGACAAATTGTTTTATGCTGGGTTCCCTAGGAAACAAATCCTAAGGCAAAAGATTTTCTGAAAACATTTTATTGGGGAGTGCCATTCCAGGAAATTGAGAATGAAGGAGGAAGGAAGTGAAGACAGAAAGCAAGGAGAGCCAATACTACATGAGAATGTATTACAAAGCTGGTCACAGCTTTAGGATACATTGAATTTTTGGTTTTGCAAAGCATCTTTAAGAAAGTGTCATGAAACTACTGAATCTTTAGGTAGTGTGATAGGAAGGGATAAGCATTTGTCCTTTATGTCTTACTGGCCAAAGTAACTCAGGGGAAGCTAATGCTCCTTCACCTACATGGGGATTTGCAAATATTGTAGGATCTGATGCCTCAGCTGCAACAGGGAAACTCTAGGACAAGAGGATGGAGAAACAAGCCCAGCAGGAGAGAAAACGTGTCCAGGACATAACCTACAAGTGAAAGGAAAGTCAAGCAAGAATCCTATCCAATGAGACCCTTGGTTTTGGGGCAGTGAAAGCAGCATGAACCTGACTCATGCTGGACCATGGGAAAAGTTAAAGCAGTTCCTGAGGCTGCTCCAGACAAAAATAAAGTCAAATGTGCACAAGTATGGTGGTTTATACACTGAATCTGGTAAAATTACACTGATGTTAGTAGGCACTAGGGCTATCAGCAAAGGAGGAAAAAGATATTAGTGTAAAATCAAAGGTGTTGAGTGAACTCTTCTGGTTCACAAGTGGTATTGGACATATCAGTGTGCACTTATGGCTTATTTTTATTTTTCTAAAATATATGTGTTTCCTGTCTCTGTCGGCTGAAAAAACCTGGAAACAATGACAACCCAGTGACAATGAGAACTCTTTTTGCCCCAGATTTATTCTCTAGATGCCGTTTCTGGAAAAGGACTCAGGGTTCCTTGAACTAACAGTTGATTGCACATATGGAATAGGAAATGTATAAGATGCGCTTGGTACAATTGATTGGGACAGAAAGCATATACACATCTTTGAAAACTATTGGTATTATTTCAAAAGGAAATAAAAGCCAACTTGAAGGGGCTTCCTCTGGCTAAAGATGAGACAGTTTGTATACATAGGAGAAAAATGATTGCAATAAATTGGAACACATCAAATAACTAAAAATCCATGAGTTAATAGTGATACACAGAAGATAAAAAGTAAATAAAATCTTCATTGGTCATCTTTGGAGGCTGCAAGCATGTGATTGTCATTCTGATGATTGTTGAGAAAGGAGAAAGGGACAAGTGTTTATTCTGACCTCATTATTGAATTCCATTTCAACAACCAAGTAGTTAACAAAGTTTTTCAGTATATGAGAATATCACCTGAGAAAAATGATAGATTTAGAAAATCTACCATTTTGTAACCCTTAGTTAAATACTAGATCTAGACAATTACAGATATAATTTTTCAGGAGAAGTTTGAAGGGAATCTTCATAAGTGGAACCATTTGCCAACACCAATACCACTGAGACTATTAACATGCTCTCCAAATACACCTATTGCTTTTCTTGACATGATGCAACAGGAAATACACAGAACAATCCAGAAAGTATTTTTCCTCCACAAAATTTCCGCTGAATCTAATCAAGCTTCTAGATACAACTAACAGTTAAAAGAGGATAAATAGCACCAGGAAAACGCAATCAGTCAAATTCATAATCTAATACAAATAATATGGTATATTCAACAAATAAATGCCATCAGTAAATAAGAGAGAGGGGAGAACTCTTCTTATAAGCTAAAAGACACTTAAGAGACCTTTCAGGTAAATGTAGTATGAAGACCTTGATTAGACCTTGATTCAAGTATATAATTATTAAATACTATTTTTGAGACGTTTGGAGAAATTTGAGATGGATCATGTACTAGCAGATATTAAAATACTACTTTGTTAGGTGTGGTAATGGTAGAAAAGTTAGGTACTTTTCAGGGAGATCTCTGTGAATGAAACATAGTGATTTACTAATTATATTATATGACACTTGAATTTGCCTTACAAAACACCAAAACTGAAAAAAAAAATTAGGAAAAATGAAACAAGATTGGCAAAATGCTCTTAATTATTGCAATGGTGGCAACTCATTATTCTATCCTCTCTACTTTTGCGAAGGTTTGAAAATTCCTGTAATTAAAGTTCAATGACACAATTTAAGATAAAGCATATGTATTGAGATTATTTTTATAATACAGAGTCTTTAGAGGCTTTGAACATCTCTATAATCTTAGCAGTCACTATCTCAACATAGAAGAATGATTCACAATGAATTCTAACCCTCTCAACCAAGAATGACTCCATAAGAATCTTGCATGAGTCTCCCCAATAAACCACAAGACAATCCTGATATCACCCTCATTGAGGTATATGTACACATCCTGGTATGTATGGTCCAGTCTTTTTCCACGTTAGCTAATGCAAACCATCTTCACTGTCTCTTCAACAAAAAAAGAAAAAAAAGAAAAAAAAAATGAGGCTGACACAGGCAGAACAAAAATCTGTGACCCACAACTGCACATTTTAGGTTTTACTGTCAGTGGCCTTTTACACAAAGTTGTTGGGTAACAGTTGAAAGGAAGAGAAGCTTGTATGTCTATTTCCTCTACATGCAACTGTAGTGCTAAATTACACTGCCTGAGGAATTCCAGCTTTAGAAATGCCACAGTGAATACCAATACTGGACAAAGAATGCTTTTTCAATTACTTGTTGATTCTATGAAAACATGTACAAGCATAAAGTGATATTTGCATTTATGAACAGAGGTGAGCAAAGAGAAATATTCTTAAAAATGTGTTTACCAAAGAAGTTGTAGTAGACTTCTAGCTTTGAGTCATGGTTTCATCAATCTTCCAGTTTGATGACAATGGTGGTTCAGCCATGTAAGGGCTTTACCATGTAATACCACACGCATCTAGCCATTTGGTGGTAATCATCTGTCATATGGTAATCACCTGTAAGTGATCCCAGAGCAGAGGGAGATGAAGGTGGAAGAATTGCTTCCACTGACTTTAAAATGAAATTCAAAAAAAATGTTTATTTTGGTTCTCTTCACAGCGTACATAAATCCACTATTTCAGCAGTAAAGACACATGTATATTGTATATTTCACTATACTTGAAAGAGAAGGGTACATTTCAATATCTTAAGACCTAGTTTCTAAACCTACTCTTGGACAATGAAATCCTCATGTCTTTTATTCTATTTCTCTTTGGTAGAAACAGGTATAACCAAATCTTGACTAATTTTTCTAATGGTGTATCAGTATCAGTTCCAAACATTTAATGCAGAGCTTACAAAATAACTTTATACCAAAGCCTCCTTTTGTTGAAGGAGGTTTCTTAATTGAGTAATCAGACCTCAAGCATTCACAGATTACATATATGTAAGATTTACATATTTTATTATTGTTCGAACAGTAATAAACTGTTTTTATCATTGTCCTAATAGTAAGAGACAAAAATATGAAGAATTCACTGTTTTGAGATGACATAACCCTTGTTGAGCATTGGCAATCTCATACTTGCTTTCTTCAAGGCATTACAAATGAGAAGCCAAGTATGCAGTTACTGGATTTGGAAAATGGAAGAAATCTTAGCGGGAAGGAGTCAGTCTCCAGTAGGGAAAGTAGGATATTCATATTAGCAGTTCAGTAGAAAAAAATCATATAAGAAAACCATTTCCGTAGATGTATAAAGAGCTGGACAGGCAAACGGAAGAAGACAAGAAAATCCAGGGTATGGCAGCTGCAGATAGCTGCTTTGCTTTTAAGTTCACAGGAACAAAGAAAGAAGATAATGTTGAATCTAAGAGCTGGCCGGTGGGGTTAGAACAATCAAGGTATATCAACTACAACTATAAAAGCCACATCTAGTAGAAATAAGAGGGAGATATATACTGATTGCTCTCTCCTGATCTCCAGTTTTCCACCAGAATTACCCATCTGCCAAATCTAACCAGAAGTTCGTTGGCAAAGGAGGTTGGAAAATGTAATTTTACAAGCCAGCCTCCTGCAATAGAGAACAAAGTAAGAGAAGCACAGAAGAAAATCAGGACAAAGAAGCAAGTAACCAGGAACAAGATGTCTAATACAACTTCCTCATTTATGAATTATTGAATACAGGGCTGGCACTATGACCTGAAAAAGGATCCCAATAACCATTGGTGAAATTGTGAACATTCTCTCAGCAAATATTTATTGTGCAGCTCTAATGTGCCACACAGTGTTCTAAGTACTGGGAACAGAGAAGTGACCAATAGCGATGAATCTCCTGCCTCATTGAACTTATAATCAAGTGAATTTTCCAACTTATTTGCATCAGCAAACCCTTGCACTGATACAAACAAGAAACCATCTACCACAACTGTCCAGAACAGTGCTGTTCCACCAACACATGCTGGCCCTTTTCTTGGTATAAGAGTGAATCCCCAACCACAGTATCTATGTGGGTAAACCTTCTTTCTTCCAAATGTCCCTCCACATTCAGAAAAATATATCTTGCCTATCATAGCCTTCTATACATATCCGCTATAGCACTTATCTGAATGTGCTCATATAAGTATTATGCATTTATTTGTTTACTGCAATCTATCCCCTAATATATAAGCTACAACAGGACAGAAACATACTAATATGGTCTGGCTGTGTCCCCACGCAAATCTCATCTTGAATTGTAGCTCCCATAATTCCCACATGTTGTGGGAGGTACATGGTGAGAGATAGTTGAATCATGGGGACAGATCTTTCCAGTGCTGTTCTCATGATGGTGAATAAGTCTCATGAGATCTGATGGCTTTTTTTCTTTTATTTTTATTATATTTTAAGTTCTAGGGTACATGTGCAGATTGTGCAGGATTGTTACATAGGTATACACATTCCATGGTAGTTTACTGCATCCATCCCCCCATCATCTACATTAGGTATTTCTCCTAATGTCACCCCTCCACAATCCCCTCACCCCCTGCTATCCCTCCCCTATCCCCCCTATACCCCACGCGGCCCTGGTGTATGATGTTCCCCTCCCTGTGTCCATGTGTTCTCATTGTTCAACATCGACTTATAAGTGAGAACATGTGGTGTTTGGTTTTCTGTTCTTGTGTCAATTTGCTGAGAATGATGGTTTCTAGCTTCATCCATGTCCCTGCAAAGGACATGAACCTATCCTTTTTTATGACTGCGTAGTATTCCATGGATAAAGCGGAGTTCCTCTACACATGCTCTTTTGCCTTCCTCCAGGTAAGATGTGCCTTGTTCTTCTTCCTTTGCCTTCTGCCTTCTGCCATGATTGCAAGGCCTTCCCAATCATGTGGAATTGTGAGTCCATTAAACCTTTTTCTGTTATAAATTACTCAGTTTTGGGTATGTCTTTATTAGCAGCATGAGAACAAACTAATACAGTTATCTTATTTCTTTTACTATTGTATAGCTAGATTCCACTGAAATATTTGGTACAAGTTAGGTATTCAAAACTAATCATTGACTGGTTGAATTGATATAAGCCAATCTCCTTCTAAGTATATTTTACCATTGTTACTATTGTTTCTGAAAATGGAGACTAGTATAGATGACCTATATTAGTTTTCTCTAAAATGATTGAATCATAGCTTCTTCATTAATATAATAATGGAGAATGAGACAAATAGACTTTTCATAGATATATGCTACATAGTCTCAGCCTAATGATTAGCAATAACTATGGACCAAGTATAGAAAAGTTGGAGAGCTAGATTAAAAAATTAAACAAACAAAGATCTCAAATAACTTGGATTCAAATCCAGGCTGTGGCATTGGCTACAGGATGCAGAATGAGTTATAATATCTCACTGAGTCTCATCTGTCTGAACTGCAAGTTGGAAACAATACTATCTGTACATACCTGTCAGAGTTACAGTGAGTATTAAATAACTAAAGTGTGTGAAACATCTAGTCAACATATAAGATCAATGACTATGGACTTGGGCCATATCTTGCTAGTTCCCCATTCCTCAACTTTTCCCTACATGATGTTAGTTAAGTGAATAAAGGAAGGAACAAATTAAATTGTAGAGTAGTGAATAGGTAGTTTTTGGATATCTCAATCTGAACTTAAATCCTTGGCATCAGCCCCTAGAGACACTGAAAATCCAGCTTAAAGAAACCTTAAAAATCTACAGTTTTCACTGATGACAGCTGTAGCAGAGAGATTAAGCAAAGCAATCTCAGTAACTGAAAGAGCAATGCTTCATAGGAAGCTCAGGCTTTCAAAGAGACTAAAAATTCAATGTTGTTTTTCTCACACCTGAAGGGAAAAACACAGTTAACACTTCTTCAGTAAAGCTGACCTGCAGTTGAAAGTTTTGAATCATTATCAGGGTTTTTTTTCCAGAGATAGGAGATGTCCTAATACATAACTATCTGCCTCCTGGTTAGCAGGCTTTTGTGAATGAGCAAACATGTAAAATGAAATTTCAATTTTATTTAAGAGAAAAATTTTCTCTTAGCAAAATTTAAGAGAAATTCCAGGTAGGATTTCTATGTAGCAGACTGAAAATTATGTTTGTAGCCCCTCTTATCTGAGTCACCACTAAAATAACAGTAACATTCAAGTTCTAAAACGGAAGAGCTAAGAAACCAATCACACAATGCCTCTCCTGCCAGCAAGAGAAAGAGAGAGAGAGAATGAAAATCAGAAATGCAAGCTCATTTCATTGACACTGGAAACGTGTGTAACTCCAAACAACAATATACAAGGAAGCACTGACAAATTCAGTTAAGGGAAAGCCATGATGTGGGAAGATATCAAAAAAAGACAGACAACTGTGCTGCCGAACTCAGACAAAGCTGACAGGAAAATTACCCAAACTGTCACCAACTATCCTTAGATGGTGCATACTACAGCTTGGCTCACTTAGCAATCATGCCAACCTCGTCTCCTTTGTCATCCACTAATGTCAGGGCAGAAAGCAAAATACTTGAAGAATAAATATAAAACAATAAAAGAGGATAGGAGTACCTACCAACAAAGTCTGCAAGTCTGAAAGTACGTTGAAGGGGTTGGTGGCTGAAGAGAGGAGACTTGCTGGAGGGACCTGAGGCAGAGGTGTTTGCCACTCTGCTCTGGGCATGAAGATAAAACTTAACAGAAAGCAGAGAGCAAAAGGAAGGGCCCTAAAACCTGGCTACTCACTGAAGTCTTCCTGTTGAACAGCTTTGCCTATTCACCCACCTCCGCTTACCCCACACAACAAAGTCAGCTGGGCAGGGAACTGGGCTGGCACTGTTGGGCACCCCAGAGTAGCATCTCGGCTCTTATATCCTTTTCCTGCTCTGTCTCGTACAAAGCAAGATCTGGTTGTCACGAAGCCCGACCTGTGCTTACAAAGTTCAAAATCAGCCCACCAAGCACACATCTACATACATGTACTAAAGCAAGGCAGTCCAAACTGGCCACTGAGAAAAATCAACCAGTTCTTCACTTGCACATAGAGGACAAGCAATGATGAGCAGCAGATATAGGAGAAGAACCAGAAATATGAAAGCAAAAGTCCGCAGGAAGTAAATAAACAATTGAGCCTAAGGGAAATAAATAAATCAGGGAATACAAGTAGCTACTGAGGTAGCTGAAGTTTGCTGCCATTAAGATAATAAACATTTCTATGGGTAATTCATGTGTTGAGACACTAGAATGAAGTGACTAAATCATCAGGGGAAAACTGGGGCTCTAATTTAGCTGCTGTGTATGCAAGAATATGCAAACGTTAAAACCATATGAATTTTTAGAAACATTTATAGAATTTACTGAATTAATTACAAAGTATTTTTCTTGATCAGAGAAGTGGCTCTGTTATTTTTAGTTGGTTTATTCATCTATATTTAAGTGTAAATGGGAGTTTCTAACTGAGCAGATGCAAATAAGAATATTCATAACGTACAAAATAACATGTTTATGTTGAAATAACAGTCAGATGCCCCCTTCTACTTACCCATCAACTTTCTGAAAACTGCTCTGTCTACTCTGCCTCCATTTCTTCCCCAGAAATCCCCTCCTTAAGGGCTCTTTGATCTGAGTTTGGTGCACAAACATCACCCCCAAGGTATTCAGTAAGTGTTTTCCTCCTCGGTTCCTTGCACTCCTCAGTCTATCAGCCAGCACAGGACATAAGTGCCCAGCCCCTACCTTTGCGTCGTTCTCTTAATGCGTCCAGTCCTTTGGACAGAATGGCTCAAGGGGCACATCCACAGCTCTGTTCTATCTTGTGTTTTCAGAGCACTGCAGCCCTGTGTACATCCCCCACACCCTTCGCTGTATTTCCAACTAAACTTTACATTCCTCAAAATCACTGATCAAGAATCCTGTTCTCTCTCCCTCTTTTTCTTCCTCTTTCTTTCTCTCATACATTCTTT
>CAUYLG010000829.1:0-12943 GCA_963573385.1 Cacajao melanocephalus
GTAGAACAAGAATCCTGTTCTCTCTCCCTCTTTTTCTTCCTCTTTCTTTCTCTCATACATTCTTTTTCTTTCTTTCTTTCACTCTCACTTTCTTTCCTCTCTTTTTCTTTCTTTCAAAAAAAAAAAAAAGAAAAAAAAAAAGGTTCCTCCATGTCTTTTCACAGCCTGATAACTCATTTCTTTTTAGCATTGAATAATATTCATTTGCCTGGATGTACCGCAATTTATCTATTTACCAAAGGAAGAATGTCTTGGTTATTTTGTTTTGTTTTCTGAGAGTAAATTTTTCTCACTCTAACAAATTGTAAAATTCTGCTTATTAATATTTTACTAAATAGTAATCAAAACAAAGTTCAAATGTATATTTCAGAAGGACATTCCTTCATAAAAAGTAATAAGCTCTATAAACAATTTTTCAGATTGTAATAGCAATTGTGTGCTTATATATAATTTTGAAAAATAAGAGTACAGAGAAAAAATAAATCTATTTGTAACTTCAAAATTCAAACATAAATGCATTAATATTAATATTTTTGTGTATTATGTATACATTTTTCCCAGAATTTATATCCTACGATTTTTAACTCCATATTATATGATACATATCTTAGCTTATCTTTAAATTTTCTTCCTTTTTAATTTTTTTCCTCCTCTATACATACATGGATATGTATTCTAAAATAGCATTTTTATTTATTTTATTTTAAAACATATTCTAAAGATATGATCTTTAAAACTCATATACAAAGTAACTCAGCTCTTTATTGTCAAAAACATCATCAAGCACCTATAATTTTTTTCTTTTCAAAAATTCATTTATTACATATTTCCTGACCAATAGTGCCATACATGTTTTTTTGCAAAGAAATAGGAAAATAACCTCAGTTCATTACATTATTCACAATAGCTAAGATATGAAATCAACCTAAGTATTCACCAATGAATGAAAGATAAAGAAATTGTGGTACATATATACAGTAGAATTTAATCAACCGTAAAAAAAGAAGGAAATCGGGCCGGGTGTGGTGGCTCACGCCTGTAATCCCAGCACTTTGGAAGGCCGAGGTGGGCAGATCACGAGGTCAAGAGATCGAGACCATCCTGGCCAACATGGTGAAACCCCATCTCTACTAAAAATACAAAAATTAGCCGGGTGTGGTGGCACACGCCTGTGGTCCCAGCTACTCGGGAGGCTGAGGCGGAAGAATCGCTAGAACCCCGGTGGTGGAGGTTGCAGTGAGCTGAGATTGCACCACTGCACTCCAGCCTGGCGAGAGAGCAAGACTCCATCTCAAAAAAAAAAAAAAAAAAGGAGGAAATCCTGCCATTTGTGACAATTTGGATGAACCTGGAGGACATTATGCTAAATTAAATAAGCCTGACACAGAAAGACAAATACTGTATGATTGCAGTTATATGTGGACTCTAAAAAAACCAAACTCATAGCAGAGAGTAGAATGTTAATTGTCAAGAGTTTGGCAATGACAGAAATGGGCAAATGGTCAAAGAGTATGAACTTTCAGTTATAAGGTAAGTGCAGAGAACCTAATATACAATGTGGGTGGTGATGGATGTGTTAATTTGATTGCTATAACCATGTGTGCCTTGAATATTTTCAATCTTTATTTTTAATTGGATATTTTAAAATAAAATAAACTTTAAATATGTTAAGAAAATATACATAATTACAAACAAGATAATAACAACCACTCATAATCATAGTACCTAAAGAAAATTATGTTTATACTTATCCTTCTATTTGTGTGTGTGTATATATATGTGTGTGTGTGTGTCTGTGTGTGTGTATGTGTGTGTATAAAAAGAGAGTTGTATACATACACACATATGTATGCATGGTTTTAAATTAAGTTATTAAAACCATCTACAAAAAAAGCACATAATCATGTAAAAATATGCTCACTCATTTATTCACTTACACTCAAAACCTGTATTGAACCTCTGCTATTTACCTGACTGTGGGCTGGATTCCAGGAATTTAAAGATCTTCAAGACAAGGTGTCTGTTCCGTGCATGTCTATATTCCATCCAGAAGAAGGAATTCCTATCACGTAAGAATAATTGATCACTATGCACACCATTGTGCAAGCTCAACCACAGAAATATGGTGGCAAAAGTGAGAGAATGGCAAATTAACTAAAATTACAACTTCATCCAGATTGTCATTCATAAATTATTTTCTCATATTTTATGTCCTAAACCTCCATCTTCTAGCTACCGAGCTAGCAACAGACTGGAAGATAACAATAAAGAAACTACTTTCTTGTTTTTTTAGCACTTTAACATGTTCCCTATATGATTGTATACATGTATTGCCACATACAATTTTATCTCACTTAAGTTTCATGCTCAGTTAATTCCTTTTTCTTTCTGAGTGAGAAAATGGCACACAGGACAACACACACAAAAAAATCCTCTTTCCCAGGACTGCACAGCTAGAGTAGAATTTTAAAACTCCATTTCTTAACAAACATCAATTGCCAATTTAAAAAACTATATGCTATATGTAATGTTTAAACAAAAATATATTGGCTGGCTACAGGGGTCACACCTGTAATCCCAGCACTTTGAGAGGCCAACGCAGGCAGATTCCTCAAGAATTTGAGAGCAGCCTGGGCAACATGATGAAACCTCATCTCTACTAAAAATGCAAAAACAAATAGCTAGCCATGGTGGTGCACACCTGTGGCCCCAGCTATTCAGGAGGCTGAAGTAGGAGGATCACCTGAGCCCAGGAGGTGGAAACTGCAGTGAGCCAAGATCATACCACTGCATTCCAGCCTGGGTAAAAGAGATCCTATCTGGTAAAAGAGAGAGACACTACATACATCTATAATGTATATATTTATAGATGTATACATTTATTCATGTTTACATATATAAGGAAAAATATCTTTACCAGACAACAATTCATATATTCCATTTATTTAATAAATACTTGTAAGTTTACCATATGTCAGCACTGGATCAGCGATGAACAAACCAGATAAAAATCCCTGCCCTCAGCTACTTTGGAAAAAAATCTGGCAATTCCTAAAAATGTTAAACAGAATTAACATGACCTGGAAATTCCACTTCTGGATATCTACCCAATAAATATGAAAACATATGTTCACACAGAAATGTACATGAATGTTCATAAAGGCATTATCGTAATAACTGAAAAACAGAAACAACCCAAATGTCCTTAATTAATGAACGGATAAACAAAATGTGATATGCTTACAAGGTGGAATATTATTGAGCCAGAAAACAGAATTAAGTGCTAACATATACCACAACATGGATGTAGCTTGAAAACAAGCTAAGTGTAAGAAGCTAGTCACAAGAAGTAACATACTGTATAATTCCATTGACATGAGATATCCAGAATAGGCAAATCCATGGAGACGGAAAGGAGGTTAGAAGTTCCCTAGGGCTGGATGTGGGGGGAATGAGGAGTGACACCCCAATAGGGATGGGGTTTCCTTGGGGCTGAAAGAAGTATTCTAAACTTGTGTGATAGTCACAAAACTGGATGTACTAAAAACTACTGTATCATATACTTTCAGTGTAAATTTGATGTATGTAAATTGATCTCAAAAAAAGATGTTAAACAAAATACCTCCTCACATGGAGTTTATATTTTCTAGTACAACTCCCTTCCATTTTTCCCGGATCTGATATGAAGATAGCCCATTCCAGATTTGATGCCACTGGGAGTGGAGGAGGGGAAAGAAAGGAGAAAGAGAGGTATTGAGCATTTATTAATTTATGATACTATCCGACTAAATAGTATCACTTTGGCACTGTGCCCTATGACACCTCCTGTCCCGGAAACAGGGAAAATTGTTTCCGTTGGCAGAAGTAGTCATATGCTGCCTCTTACCAACTCTTAGGAAGAGAAGGAAGGAAGGAGGAAGAAGAAAGGGGACAGAGGAGAAGTGAAGAAGTGAGAAAAAAGGAGGAAGAAGAAGAAGGTAAGGAAAAAGAAAAGAAGAAAAAAGAAGATAAAGGAGAAGTTAAGGTAGAAGAACATGAAGGAGTAAATGAAGAGGAAACATTACCTAAGCATTTACTAAGTGCCGAATGCCATACTGGGGTATTTCTATACACAGTGTTATCAAATCTTCAAAATGAAGTAAATACTCTTACTCTACCTGTTTTACAGATTTGAAAACAGTGTGGTGAACACAGCATTTTCAGAAGTATCACTGCTGGGAGTTCTATCAGTCAGACCTTGAGCAGCATATCCATGTTCTTTTGCCCAGAAATCTGGGTAATGGGCTTCATAGTGGACCAGTAATATAATCTGGATGTTATTCTTGGCTCTTTTCTTGGTCCTTCCCCATCCCTGAGATGCTGGAGCTTCCTAATATTCTGTGATATACACCAGGAGATAGTTTGATATATGTAACTAAGAATTTTGCCTGTGGCAGACAGAGGTCAGTTAACTTAACTGAGGGCACACAGATATATGTGGTGGAAATGGGACTTGATCCTTGTCCACTTGATTCTGAGCATTGACTCTTAGCCATCATTCCCTACCAGAGGCACTGAGCTGTATAGGCCATAGCTCCATGATCCACCTGCAGTGAAGACAATACCAGTATGCAGGTTGTGACTCAGGTGGGAAACATTTTGTTCTGTTCCATTTTATAGAAATAGGAAGGCATTGACACCAAATACTGTATACAAACTAAAACTTAATTAATTGATCTTAAATAATACTGCATATTCTCACTCATATGAATAATCTAAAACAATCAAATTCATAGAACCAGAGAATACATTGGTGGTTACAGAGGCTGGAGGGTGAGGGTATTAGGGAGATGATGAACAAGGTACAAAAATCTCAAGAGGAATATGGGTGTTTGTTTGAGATCTATTGCATAGTGTGGTGAATATAATTAATAATACAGTACTATACATTTCAAAATTGCTAAGAGAGTAAATTTCAAATGTTCTCATGACAAAAAAAAAATGCTAAGGATATGATTTCATTCCTTTTTGTGGATGCAGGTATTCCACATCTTTTGCAGCAACATGGATGCAGCTGCAAAAGATGCAGCCTAGGATAATGGCTTAGGATAATAAAGGCCATTATCCTAAGCATATTGATGCAGGAACAAAAAATCAAATACCACATGTTCTCACTTATAAGTGAAAGCTAAACACTGAGTACGCATGGACATAAAGATGGAAATCATTGACACTGGTGACTACTAGAGGGGAGAAGGTAGGAGGGGAGGGAGGGTTGAAAAACCAGCTATCAGGTACTATGCTCACTACCTGGGTGATCATATCATTAGTATACCAAACCTCAGTGACATACAATTTGCCTGTGTAACAAACCTGCCCATGTACCCCCTGAAACTAAAATAAAAGTTGAAAAACTGCCAAGTATTTGAGGTGACAGATATGTTAACTAGCTTAATTTAATTATTCTACATTGTATTTATAAATTATAACATCACTTTATACTCCAGAAATATACACAGTTATAAATTGTCAATTTACAATAACAATTGTTATTAAAAATGCTGATGTTATTGGGTTTTTAAAACATTAAACATTTAATGTTTAAGAAATTCCCTATAAAGGATTCTCTGTAATATTAATGGAAAAGAGTGGTAGAGAGGTAGTGAAACTGTACCAAGAACCAGCTAGGCCGGGAGACTCCCACCCAGGTGGGCTGAAGGTATTGAGAGGCAGACACCCAGATAGCCAACAGAGTGGATCTGTCCTGGGAACCAACAGCCTGAGAGCCTGCGGGGCTTACAGATCTACAGGCCTGAAGGCCCCAAGCAGAGATTCATCCATGTATTTATTTGCTCTTTGGCAGGTGATTCTTATTAATACACAGATGTCCTACATATGCACATAACTCAGGAATATACCAGGTAGGCAGCTGTTACCCACCTACCACTAATTACAAACTAAAAGTAACTTCCACAAGGGAGCCAAGGGGGCAGAGTAAACTTAACGTTTCTCAATAAGATTGAGGAGAAGTTTTCTTTAACAAGGGGACCACTGTTCAAAATAGTCTGGGAGGTATGTGCTTTTGTCCTCTTTATAGACAGGAGAATAGTCATTCTGTTCAGCCAAGGTCACAGGACTAGGACAGTGGAACTGGTATTTGTCCTTGGGCCCACAAAAATACATTGCAGTTTGTGCAGGGGAGAAGCACATGGTCTTCCTCCACCCTCCTGGGTTCTTTAAATTAAATCGACATATAACAGATTAACAAGAAAAAAAATATGTTTAACTACATACGTTGGCACAGGGGTCCCACAAAAATATGAGTTGAAGAAGGACCAGATGATTGAATCTGATATAGCAGCCTGAGCTACAGAAGGTATAGGAGAAGCTGGGGGCTTCTTGAGGGTGGTAGAGACAAGCTATGAGAAGGGGAGGGAGGAAATACAAGGTGAATATAAGTTTATCTTTTATGCAAATAAAGTATCTCAGGTCATAAAAAATTGTCTAGGAACTGCCCCCTTCCTGATACAGATAGTTTTACTAATGTAGATTTAACAAGAAACATAAATTTCAATTTACAATAGACATAAATTTCTTT
Organism: Cacajao melanocephalus; assembly: GCA_963573385.1. NCBI lineage: Eukaryota > Metazoa > Chordata > Mammalia > Primates > Pitheciidae > Cacajao > Cacajao melanocephalus. The sequence goes on from CAUYLG010000829.1 coordinate 6,578, forward strand.
TAAAAGGGCAGCTTTCCAGAGATACTCCTCTGTCTGCAGTTTATCTGAATAACAAGCTTGAAATATGCCAAGAAGTGTACTTGGGGTGGCACATCTTGTCTCCCATGGTACGTTTGAGGTGGTGCATCCTGAGCCCCAGCAAATGAGCATCTTGGAAAGAGATCTGATTGGCCACTGCACAGCTGTACAGTTCACAGAGAAACGTGACTAGTGCTCCAAACCTCACCCTTAACAGCTCTCCACAGCCCGACATACCTGCTGGATGTTACAATAACCCAAGCCCATGATGATGGCCTGAGTCATTCAGAAAAGACACACCCATTAAGGGCATCATCTTCACAAAACTAGTTATATGTAACACATCCTATGTCAGGATGTTTCTCAACATTTGTTAACCTATCAAACACATTCTCAACTAATCTCCACTCAGGTCAAGAAAATGTGGTTGAGTGTCACTTCCTGAGTGTGGCTGGTACCGCAAAATATTAACTCAATGTTTTTTCAAACAACACCTCTCAGTCCCAGACTTGCCATTGTCATGCAAAACACAAACCACATTATTGAAAATGAGAAAGAAAAACTCTCCTCTAGCTGGGTGCTTCATAGGACTAGCCAGGTGAGACCATCTCTGAGGGTTTTTTGACAGCTCAGTTTTACTGCATAATCTGTTTTCATGATCCTTTAAAAGGCCATATTGTCTACTGTTTTTCTTTTGTGAGAAGAGCTTCCCCTGACCCACACTGCTGTCTTTTAGCAAAAACACCAAAAGTCAGTTTTTTCCCTTGTTTTTGTTGTTCTTGGTGGTGTGTTTTCTTTGTTTTATTTTTATTTTTTCAAATTCCATGGTTATTTTCAGAATGAAGATCTATCTGACCATGTAATTTTTAAGTCTATGTTTATGTTGCAGAAAATGGGAGAACTGTTTGGCCACCACCTTTAGAACCTTAGCATCATCTATCAGTTTACATGGTACTTGCCCTGTGGAGGAATTCAGAGCTCTCAGATTGTTTTACCTTTGTTCTCTGAAAGCTTTGGACTATTGAAAATATAAGCAGGAATAAGAAACTCATTTATTTGAAAATGAAGTGAAGTGCGTATCTGTCTAATAACCCGATAGTTACGTGTTGTTTTTTTTTCAAATAGGGTTTTCAGAGTACACAAATGAGCACACAGAGACATGCATAAACACTCAGAGACATTCATCACTGGTGGTAACCATCACTCTACATTGACTAAAGGTTACATCTGGATTCAGCATTTGCTTTCCTCTTTGGGACTTTTTATCCCTAAATAATACGCAGTTGTTCAATTCATTGCTAAACTACAGAGATCCAGCCAAGAATGAATACATTAATATTGCAAATACATTTGCTCTTTGACTCACTGACCCCATTTCTAGGAATTCATTCTACAAATATCCCTGCCCACATGAAAGATGATAAATATACCAGGTTAGTCATTGCAGCATTGTTTATAAGAGAAACTGATTGCAAACAACCTGAGTGATGTTCCTAACAGGATGTGGGTTAAATAAATTACAAAACATCTCTCTCATGGAATATTATGCAGCTGTAAAAAAATAAAGTGAGGAATTTCTGTATGCATTGATACAGAATAATCTCTAAGATGTAGTAATAAGGGGTACAAAGTATTGCATATGAATGCTTCTTTTTGTGTAAGACAAGGTAGGGAGTAATAATATGTATTCGTATGTACTTGTATTTTTGCAGAGAAACCCTAGACAGATCTATATGAATCGTCAAGCAAGCAGTCATCAGAATGAGAGGTGTGGGAACATAATGGAGGACAGAAGTGGGAATGAGATTTTTTCATAGTGTTTTATTTTTAAGCCATGTGTACATATTACCTTTTCAGAAATAACATAAAAATCATCAAATGTAATCTAAAACAAATCTATATACTTAAATTACAAAAAATGGTCCGTTGGGAAAGAGTCTGTTTTTCCTTCTTATCAGGAATGCTTATCAAACACTTCATCAGCTGGAAAATCAACAAAATAAAGTATGTGTGCAGCTACATCCGACAATGATTCTTTATCTCATTCAAAACCACCCAGTGCTGATGACATCCTTCCTCTCATCAGTCATGCTTCTGCTATCACCCAGGGGCACTGAGTTCCCAGCTAGCTCATGGAAAGTAAGAAACCTTGCATACAGCCCTTAGAGAGAGACAATCATACATATGTGCATGCTTCAGAGAAGGACATCTGGAAATTCTGCAATGCTCCTGAACTAAACATACCCCTGTTTCCTTGGGTCCCTTTAGGCCAGGGTTCACAATGGGGTCACACTAATCCCAACAATCTATTTTAGTGGCTCATGAAGCCTCTATTTGTCTCACAGACCATCATCCCCTTTCAAAGAGCCTCTGCCTCAATATGTCTGGGGTCATTGCAGGTAGTAGATCATCTTTGCTTGCAAAAGCTTCCCACAGTCCCATGACCTCCATCACAGTTTTCCTCTCCTCTCAATCTCCACTGGTGACATGCACTGTAGAGGCTGAGGCCTCACACCCACCCCCCCACTCGAACCACCAGATCTTCCAGCCTCTCCCTTTGGCTCTCTGCCCTGGATCCAGCCCCAGTAGGCTCTCTCAGAGGAAGGAAGGCAGCTGAGGTCTGGTTATCCATTCCCCCAGCTGGCTTCCTCTCTGCAGGGTTACCTCAGGCCATTGGATTCCTTGACAGAGGCCGCCACTCTTCTTGAGGTGGCCTCTCTGTGGGATTCTCTCCTTCCAGATTCCCACAGCCTCTCTGTTGCCTCACTCCATCAGGCCTTGGTGCATCTCTGCACATTGTCAATGCTTTGCAAATAGTCCCTATTAAACTTCCTTCAATTTTCTTGATTTGAGTGTGCTATCTGTGTGTATGGATAGGGCCTGACCAATTTGGACTGTCCCTGTCTGCAAGGCAGTTTACATATATCCCATCATTGCCTTTGGTGGCCACCATCTCTGCAAACCTCCAGCTGTGCTATGGCTGGGCCACACTTTGAGAGCTGGGTCCCATCCCAACACTATCTGTGGCTCTGTGTCTCCTAACATTCTTAAAGACCCTACTCTTTCTCCTTAGGGCTCCCCTAACTGAGAGGGATGCTACTACTAATTACACCAGGACAAAAGACACCTGCCGGCATGATCATAGCCATTCAGGATCTTTGGTCTCTGCATATATACACAGATGCACACATGTACATAACAAACTCTGCTACAGATATGATAGATACCTTCTAATTCTTCTCCCTTTTCCAGACCTCCTTTATCTGACAATACTCCCTCCCACAAATGGACTTCTGAAAGCCCCATGCTATCAGCCCTGACTTATCTGAGCCCTAGAGATAGAGGCAGCTTAGACAAAGTCTGGAACTATCTAATATGAAATTTTAGAAGAAGAGTACAGCGTAGTATATTTCAGATATGACATTTATGTCAGAGAGATGAAGAGGGTGATATATTGCCAGATGAAATGCTAATAGGACAGCCACTCTATCTTTTTAGTGATTTATATTTACTGTTTACATTATCAACCAACATCAATGTGTAGTGGCTAGAAGGTGCTCTCCAATGAACCTTTACTGGCTCTCTATCTCATTCCAACAAAAGCCAGTGAAATAGCCTGCAATGCCTGACCTGATCTAGCCTATTTTCTTCCTTCACCCTGATCCTGCCATCCTGGCCTCCTTGCCATTCCTCAAACAGTTCAGACACATGGCCACCACGGGGCCTTTGCTTCTGCTTCTTCTGCTTGAAATGTTCATTCTACAGATATAAGAATGACTTGATTCCTTCTCTCCTTCAAATCTTTGTTCAAACATCATCTTCCCAATGAGGCCAATCCAGGCTTCTCATTTAAAGCCATAGCCCCCAGCCTAGCTTTCTATATCCTTTCCATGTTATATTATTTCCTGTAGCATGCTTCACCTTCAAAAATATAATCTATTCCTTATACAAGCTATTTATTGTTTACCTCCACCCACTAGAATGTGCACTACAAGAACATATGCACAATTGACCACTTACTGAGTAGATCCCAGCACTTAGAACAACACCTGGAACTCACAAACACACAATGATATCTGTTTAATGAATTAATGATCAAAGCACAAATCTGATCATACACCTCTCTTGTCAAAGTTTTTAAATCTTTTATGGTTTTCCATTGCTTTCAGGACAAAACTAAATCTCTTTAGCATGTTTATAAAATGGCAGTAATTCATTTTCTAGCCTTACACAAGCCACGTTCCTTATCATCAGGAATCAGTGCAACATATAAATTATTATAATACAAGAAGAAGTGCTGGATTTTGTGTGCTGTAATGAGAAAAAATACTGAGACATAAGCATATTAAGATGAAGGAAACAATGACTATAGTGTATATCTATATACACCATACACAATACATCTATACCTAGATGTATACATACTATATGCAGATGTATACATTATATCTATGTATATCTATATCTATGCTAGCTATACATATGGTATATAAATATAGATCTAGAAATATACATAGATATAGTGTACACACATAGGTCTATATACATAGATATAGTGTATACGTATATACACTGTATACACAGTAGTGATTATAATGTATACATCTAGACCTACACTATGTAGGAAGAGTATTGAATCTACCCAGCAGCCTCCCTTTATAGACCAGTGCTACCTTTCTTTTGAGGAATTGCTTCTCTTCCTCTTCTGAATGAAAATATGTGTCTTCTTTCATGGTACCACCTCCCTGATCACAGCTAGTCAGTTGTAATAGTCAACTCAGCTAGCCTTAGTCATTGGTCCATGGTGGTCATATGACTCCAGCCCTGCCAATCAGAATGCTCCCTGAGATTTTTTTCAATTAAAGAGGGTTAGAGGGGGAAGTTATTTCAACTCACAAGCCTATCCACCACACACACTACACACTTTTCTACCTTGTAAAACCCCACTTTTGCGATGAGTTAATTCATATATCCCCTGCTCTTTAAAATCTTCTCTAACTTGCTCACCCACTTCATGCATCACCCCCATCCTAGTGTAAGTCTCCCTAGTGCATGAACTCTGTTACACCTGATTCATGCCTCTGGTAGCCCTGTCTTCTCAATTAAATGTTACTGTTTGTCTTCTCCAAACACTGAATTGAGCACTACTTGAGGATAGAAAATCATTTGGATTCACCTTTGTATTTCCAGAACCTACTATAATGAATTTTGACTGATATTATAATTCATCGTGGACCACCTGATAATTCTTTCTTGATCAGTACTGACCAATAGAAATAAAATGTGAGCCATATATAAACTTTTACATTTTTATTCGTAGCTATATTATTAAGGAACAAAAAAACCCAGTTACAATTAATACTAAAAATATAGTTTAATTAACCCAACAAGAGAGATCCAAGATGGCCGATTAACAACAGCTCAGGATTGTAGCTCCCAGTGAAAGCGCAGAGAGCGAGTGGATGCTGCACTTTCAGACGAAATTTTGTTGCCCACAGACTGGGAGATTCTTGGCGGAGGTGCCACACGGGTCGCCAGCGCGACTTTTTTGGCCGGTACGGCTGTTTTGCCGGCACCCCAGCATGGCGCTTCTCGGCGCGGAGTATACAGGACAGGGTGCCCTTTGAGTCTGGCTCGGCTGGTCCCATCCCCACAAGGAGAACAGCAATTGGAAGCACTGAGGACTGAGAGTTTCACAGTAACCACAGCTGAACCGGGAAGGTCCAGCTCTGTGGGGAAGGGACGTCCGCCAAAGGAAAACTAAGAAACAGAAAAAACTTTATCACCGGGTGGAGAGATGCAAGATGGCCAATTAACAACAGCTCAGGATTGTATCTCCCAGTGAAAGCACAGAGAGCGAGTGGACACCGCAATTTCAGATGAATTTCTGTGGCCTACAAACTGGGAGATTCCCAGTGGAGGAGCTACACGTGTTGCCAGCGTGACTTTGTTGGCCGGCGCAGCTATTTTGCCGGCATCCCAGCGCGGCGCAGCACTTCTCAGTGTGGAGTATATGCAACTGGGTGCCCTTTGAGTCGGGCTCGGCTGATCCCATCCCCACAAGGAGAACAGCAATTGGAAGCGCTGAAGACTGAGAGTTTCACAGTAAGCACAGCTGAACCCGGGAAGGCCAAGCTCGGTGGGGAAGGGGCATCCGCCAAAGGAAAACTAAGAAACAGAAAAAACTTCATCACCAACAAGCCGGTCGTCCACTCAGACCCAATCTGAAAGTCAGCAATTACAAAGACGACAGGTGGATAAATCCACAAAAATGGGAAGAAACCAGTGCAAAAAGGCTGAGAACACCCGAAATCAGAATGCCTCTCCTCCTACAGGGGATCGCAGCTC
>CAUYLG010000831.1:0-15224 GCA_963573385.1 Cacajao melanocephalus
CATGGTCCAGAGCTCCAGGTATCCCATCCTTACTCCAGGCAATATAAAAAAGAAAGACAAAGTGTTTGAACTGTCTTTGACAAAGGATTCTTAGAAGATTCCTTGCATAAGGCCTAACACCATAAAAACCCTGGAAGAAAACATAGGCATGACCATTCAGGACATAGGCATAGGCAAGGACTTCATGACTAAAACACCAAACACATTGGCAACAAAGGCCAAAATAGACAAATGGGATCAAATTAAACTCCAGAGCTTCTGTACAGCAAAAGAAACAATTATTAGAGTGAACTGGCAACCAACAGAATGGGAAAAAAATTTTGCAATCTACCCATCTGACAAAGGGTAAAAGTCCAGAATCTACAAATAACTAAAACAGATTTACAAGAGAAAAACAAACAAATCCATTCACAAGTGGGTGAAGGACATGAGCAGACACTTTTTAAAAGAAGATATTTATGAGGCCAATAAACGTATGAAAAAATGCTCATCATCACTGGTCGTTAGAGAAATGCAAATCAAAACCACATTGAGATACCATCTCACACCAGATAGAACGGTGATCATTAAAAAATCTGGAGACATCAGATGTGGGAGAGGATGTGGAGAAACAGGAACACTTTTACACTGTTGGTAGGAGTGTAAATTAGTTCAACCATTGTGGAAGACAGTGTGGTGATTCCTCAAGGACCTAGAAATAGAAATTCCATTTGACCCAGCAATCCCATTACTGGGTATATAGTCAAATGATTATAAAGGATTCTATTATAAAGACACAGGCACACGTATGTTCCTTGTGGCACTGTTTACAATAGCAAAGACCTGGAACCAACCCAAATGCCCATCAATGATTGGACAAGGTAAATGTGGCACATATACACCATGGAATACTATGCAGCCATAAAAGTCGATGAGTTCATTTTCTTTTTTAGGGACATGGATGAATCTGGAAATCATCACTCTCAGCAAACTGACACAAGAACAGAAAAACAAACACCGAATGTCCTCACTCATAGGCGGGTGTTGAATAATGAGAACACATGGACACAGGGAGGGGAGCAGCACACACTGGGGTCTATTAGGGGTGAATGGGGGGGACAGTGGGGAGTAGGGAGGATGGGGAGGGATAACATGGGGAGAAATGCCAGATATAGGTGACGGGGGGATGGAGGCAGCAAACCACATTGCCATGTATGTACCTATGCAACAATCCTGCATTGTCTGCACATGTACCCCAGAATCTAAAGTACAAGAATATATATATACACACACACACGTATGTATGTATGTGTGTATATATATATGTATATATATATGTGTATATATATGTGTATATATATGTATATATATATATATTTAAAAAAAGAAATTCCTTGCAACACTTCTATCAGTGATTTGCAAGAATACAGTCACAGGTCAGACTGCATGCAAAACAGTCTAAATACTATATTTTTAGACTTTGGTAGTTACGTTTACAGGTAAAGGGTTCTTACAGTAAAGGAAGTGAAAACTTTTACTGGGGCTCACCTAGTTTTCTCTGTCCCACAACACTGACAAGTCTAGCACAGGCAACATAAGCAGGAATAAGGAAAAATCTGAATAAGAACATTTGAGTTCTATGGTTGACTAAGCAAAGCCATTGAAATATTGTTCGTAAATCAAAGGTTGGGGAAACATTTTAAATGCAATGGTGTATCACAAATATGTTTATACTTGAAATAGGGCACTTAGAATCACTACATTGTTAAAATTGTTGTGAAATGTGAAGTAAATATTTAATTTTTCCATTGATATTGATGAGTTTTCATTGATATTCTTTCTCATTGATCTTGATACTATCAATATATTCTTCATAATGAAGTGATCTTCTACTTCACTAAAATTCCACATTATGTGCAAGTAAAAATTTAATTTTATATATGAAAATGAATATTTAACACAGTATAAAAATGTAATTGTTTGAAAAATTATAAATCATGCTATATAACATTATTGACTATTCAAAATATAATTTATATAGTTTTGATTGTGAAAAAAATTAAATCATTAATATCTTCATGATTTAAGAAAATAAATAGTATATAATATACAAAACCTTTAATGCATTTCAAATTATTAAAAGCATATTTTCAAATTTGTTTCTAGCATTGTTACATATGTACTTAGTTATCCTAACATTAGATAATAAAATGTATAATTCTAGTATTCTTTGGTGTTTGTCTGTTTTTATTTTTTCTTTTTTCCAATTGAATTTTATTTTCTGGAGGAAAAAAGGTTAATCATTATAAAATGTCATATAATAACGTTTGAGGCATTTTAAAATCATAGATCTGTGTCTCAAAGATCAAGTTTATTACATTTAAGGGAATACTGCAAAGGGATGTTTTTAAGATATTATTAAGACACTCAAAATCTATATATACACTGTAAAATCATAACCTTGGGTAATGCTGTAAATATCAACTAAAAGCAAAAAGCAGCCATCATTTCTCAGTGAAAAAGTATGATATTTGTTTGGTTGTACATAAACACTCTTTTGCATAAGACAATGAAGAAAACATTGTATTTACCAAGTTAGAAACAAATTGTTTTTTCAAAGAAGTTATCACCATAAAATTTGAAAAAAAAAAAATGAATGAATGAAGCAGAAAATTTCAGGTAATAAGAAGCATTTACTTAAGGACTAAAGCAGAAGTCATCCATCATGTTAAAATAGTATAGTTACATGAAACAAAAAAGTCCCATATAATTTTTGTTAAAATATGCATGACAACAGTGAAATACATAAATCTCTAATAATGCACTTCTGAAGTTGTTTAGAAAAAATGACTACCAAAGTATTACAAATTTGAATTACAATGTAATTTGCAATGTATTTCATGTGTAGAGAAATTTTCAAAATATTAAGTGTTAGAAAAAATTTACTCTAGAAAGTCAGAGATTATTTTGTGCAAGTGTTAAGTATTTGCTTAAGTGTGATTCAAAATAACAATTTAATTAAATATAAAGCCACTTTATCTTTCAGACACAATAAACTCACAGCTACAAATTACATGTACATATATATGTTACATATATATGTATTAATTTAAGGGGAGTGCACAATTATTTCTGAATCTTTATAATTGTGGATGATGTTTCTCTCCTAGTGTTATTCTTGTATATGATTTTCTTCAAGAGTACTATTCTCAGTAATTAAATAATACACAGTTATTAACACCCACCTCCTTAGATTAGATGATATCCAGTTGATAAAAATCGGTAAATCCATAAAAGAAAAATATTTTTATAATTTGGGGTTAGCAGTTTGCCTTGTCATTCACTGATTGCTACATTCATTTGGTCATATGCTCTCTTAGTTCTTCGTTTACTGCATGGCACATTCATTATTTAAAAAACATTTCTTAAGTGTCTATTCTATATATAGACCTATATGCATAAGTATTAAATATTTTGCTTATGTGCAGCAATTCGGAAAATAATCCCTTGAGTATCAAAGAGGATGGTAATCAATTCCACCTATATCCACAAAAAAGAATTGGACTCAACGTTCATTTTGGGAAGCTGTCAGTTTGAGATATGATAACTTGCAGAAAATGAAGGAAAATAACATATAAACAAATATGAACGAGCAATAATGCTAAGTAAATAGTCTAAATGGACACATTTTTACCAGCATTTTTATTTTTATGGAAATATTGTGTCCTGTGTTGGAATATGTTGGGGTATGAACAGAATATAGAGCCAATTATTTATCTAGAAGCTGCAAATACCTAATAACAAAATGAACAATAAAACAGTTCTATAAAATGTATTTTATATATTTGAATATGACTCTAAAATGTAAAGACAACTATTTAAAGTCTAATTTTGTTTTCAGAAATGTTTTTTGTTGACTTACAAATAATGAATGCCGGAAAGCAGAAAAGGTGTATAGCTGCAAATTACTGAATTTAACTGAAAATTCATTTTTTTCATATTGAACTTAAACGTTATAATCATCTTTTCTCCATATTTATTAAACTGTACAGAATTTTAATGAACTACATCTTCTCAAATTCTCCTTTTACTGTGCACTTAAATTATATTCTAGCAGCCAACTTTGGTAACTTTTTGGATAATTTACACTATTTCTCTATAAAAACTGAACCTTAATTAAGCAGTAGATATCTCTGATAAACTGCCATTTTCATTCCATTGGTAATCTCTTTCTTTTTTCTTGAGGTTGAAACTACTTTCCTGGTAGAACATTTTAAATTCAACTCAATATCTGCAAAAGTTCTCTAAGTTCTTCTCTCTTTTGTAGCACAAAACACCATGCTCCCCTCTGTTGCCTGTTCAATGTTTATCATCATCATTGATAATGCTAAGGATTACAACCTTTTCATTACACCAGCCTAAAGATGATGCAATGGCACAATGTATTTTAAATACAGTATCAAATTTAAAAAAAGATAAGTAAATGAAACAAAGTAACTCAAATTTGCCCCTTAAGGTCTTAACATGGTTATTTTTTGCCTTGAAGAATTAAGGATCCCTAGGCCTTTTCATTTTATTTTCAAAAAACATATTTTAAGCTCCATTTCATATTCTATTTATTGTATGCAGGGACTTGTTTGGAAAGTATTTTTTGGAAAATATTCTTTATGACTGCAATCTGTTGAAGTGTGTCCTTTAAAAATTCAGATGTTGAAGTACTTACCCCCAATACCACAGAATTTAACCTTATTTGGCAGCAGGATTGTTGCCAATATAATTAGTCAAAATTAGGTCACATGGGAGTAGGGTATAACCCTAACTCAATATGACTAGTCTCCTTATAAATTACAAGGAGTAATTTGGGGTAAATTTGGACACAGACATGTATACAAGGAAAACACTTTGGGAACATCAAGGCAGATATTGGAGTGATGATTCTATAAGCCAAGTAATGCCAAGGATTTTTAGTGAAACTCCAGATGTTAGGGGATAGACATGAATCATATTATCCTTCACAATTCTCAGAAGAAAATAACCCTGCCAACACCTTGATCTCAGGTTCTAGCCCCCAGAATTATAAGACAATACATTTCTGTTTTCAAGGCCACTTAGTTGGCAATACTTTGTACAGCAGCCTAGAAAGTAGAAAATCTAGAAGAAATGGATAAATTCGGGGACGCATACACTCATCCAAGACTGAAGCAGGAAGAAATTGAATCCCTGATAGACCAACAAGTTCCAAAACTGAGTTAGTAATAAATAGCCCACCAACCAAAAAAAAAAAAAAAAAAGAAAAAAAGAAAAAAAAGCCCAGGACCAGTTGGATTCACAGCTGAATTCTATCAGATGCACAAATAGAAGATGGTACCATTTTTACTCAGATTATTCAAAAAAACTAAAAAGTAGAGACTCCTTCCTAACTCATTCTATGAGGCCAGGATCATCCTGACGCCAAAACTTTGAGCAGAGATACAACAAAAAAGAAACCTTCAAGACAATATCCTTGATGAACATGGATGCAAAAATCCTTAACAAAATACTGGCAAACTGAATCTAGCAGCACACCAAAAAGTTTATTCACCATGATAAAGTAATCTTCATCCATGGGATACAAGATTGGTTCAACATATGTAAAACAGTAAATGTGATTCATAACATAAACAGAACTAAAGATAAAAATGACATGATTATCTCAATAGATGCAGAAAATGTCTATGATAAAACTAAACATCTCTTCTCGTTAAACACTCTCAATAAACTAGGTGTTGAAGGAGCATACATCACAATAATAAGAGCCGTATATGACAAATCCACAGCTTTTGCCTATCATACTGAATATCACTATGATAGACAATATATCATCATTCAGTATGATAAGCAAAAGCTGGAGACATTCCTCTTGAAAAGCAGCAAATGACAAAGATGCCCTCTTTCACTACTCCTATTCAACATAGTATTCGAAGTTCTGGCCAGAGCAGTCAGGCAAGAGAGAGAAATAAAATGCATTAAAATAGAAAGAGAGGAAGGTAATCTATCTTTGTATGCAGATGACATGATCCTATATCTAGAAATCTCTATCAGTTTAGCCCAAAATTTCTTAAGCTAATAAGCAACTTCAGCAAGGGCTCAGGATACAAAATCAATGTGCAAAAATGCTAGTATTCCTATAAACCAAGAAAAGGCAAGCTTTGAGCCAAATCATGAATATGCTCTCATTCACAACTGCCACAAAATGAAGAAGATACCCATGAATAAAGTTAACAAGGAAAATAAACGACTTCTTCAAGGAGAACTACAAATTACCGCTCAAAGAAATCAGAGATCACACAAACAAATGGAAAAACATTCCATGCTCATGGATAGGAAGAATCAATATCATGAAAGTGATCAGACTGCCCAAAGGAATTTATAAATTCAGTGCTATTCCCATTAAACCACCATTGACTGTCTTCACAGCCTCAGAAACAAACTATTTTAAAATTCATATAAAACTTAAAAAGAGCCTGGATAACCAAGGATATCCAAAGGAAAAAGAACAAAGCTGGAGGCATCATGCTACCTGACTTCAAACTATATTACAAGGCTACAGTAACCAAAACAACATGGTACTTGTACAGGAACAGACACATAGACAAATGGAACAGAATAGAGAACTTAGAAGTAAGACCACAAACTTACAATCATCTGATCTTTGATGAACCTGACAAAAATCTGTAATTGAAAAAGAATTCCCCATTTAATAAATGGTGCTGGGAGAACTGGCTAGCCATATGCAGAAAATTGAAACTGGTCCACTTACTTAATACCATATACAAAAATCAACTCAAAATGAATTAAAGACTTAAATGTAAAACCCAAGACTATAAAAGCTCTAGAAGAAAATCTAGCCAACATCATTCAGGACATAGTCACAGGCAATGATTTCATGATGAAGATGCCAAAAGCAATTGAAATAAAAGCAAAATTTGAGAAATGGAATCTAATTAAACTAAAGAGCTCTGCACAGCAAAAGAAACTATAAACAGGCAACCTACAGAACAGGAGAAAAATTTTGCAATCTATCCATCTGACAAAATTCTAGTATCCAGCAACAATAAAGAACTTAAATTTACAAGAAAAATAATTTAAAAATGGGGAATGAACATGAATAGACGCTTCTCAAAAGAAGACATATATGTGGACAACAAACATATGAAAAAAAGCTCAACATCAGTGAAATGCAAATCAAAACTACAATGAGATACCATTTCACAACAGTCAGAATGGCTATTATTAGAAAGTCAAAAAAAAAAAAAAGATGCTAGTGGGATTGTGGAGAAAAAGGAATTCTTTTAAACTGTTGTTGGGAGTGTAGGGTAAATATGTTCAACCACTGTGGAAGATATTGTGTCGATTGCTCAAATACATAGAGGCAGAAATATCATTTGATCCAACTACCTTATTTCTGGGTATATACTCCCCCAAAATATAAGTCATTCTATTATAAAGATACATGGACATGTATGTTTATTGCAGCACTATTCACAATAGCAAAGACAGAAAATCAACCTATAAGTCCATCAGCAATAGAGTAGATAAAGAAAATGTGGTGCATGTACACCGTGGAATACTTTGTACCCATAAAAAGGAATGAGATCATGTCCTTTGCAGGGACATGACTAAAGCTGGAATCCATTATCCTTAGCAAGGCAATGCAGGAACAGAAAACCAAATACTGCATGTTCTCACAAATGAGAGCTAAATTATGAGAACACATGAACACATGGTGGAGAATAACACCTACTGGGAGCTGTCAAAGTGGAGAGTAGGAGGAAGGAGAAGATCAGGAAGAATAGCTAATGGATGCTGGGCTTAATACTTGGGTGATGAAATGATCTGTGCGTTAAACCAACATAGCACCCATTTATCTATTGATACAGTTTAGGTCTTTGTCTCCACCCAAATCTCACACTGAATTGTAATTTCCATTAGTCAAGAGATGGACCTGTAATCCCCACATATCAAGGGAGGTAGATGGGGTTTCCCTCATGCAGTTCTCCTGATAGTGAGTTCTCATGAGATCTGCTGGTTTTATAAATGTTTGGAAATTCCTCCTTTGTTCATCTCTCTCCTGATGCTTTGGGAAGAAAGTGCTTACTTCCCCTTCACCTTCTGCCATGATTGTAAGTTTCCTGAGACTGCCCCAGCCATGTGAAACTCTGAGTCAATTAAACCTCTTTCATATATAAATTACCTAATCTTGAGTATTTTTTATAGCAGTGTGAGAACAAACTTATACACCTATGTAACAAACTTGCAAATCTTGCACATGTACCCCTGAACTTAAATAAAGGTTGGAAATAAAAAATTAAAAATAAAATAAAATCATTAAGTAATACTTCAATTGAATGATTTATACAGATAACATGAAAATATTAGAATTTAATCAGCGAAAACCATCATTTATGCTTCAGCAGTTTGCATACAGTTTTGTGTATCAATTAAACATTTGTCACAAATGCTTCTTTTCTTTCTCTTTCTTTCTTCTTCTTCTTTTTTTTTTGACAAAGTCTTGCTCTGTTGCACAGCCTGGAGTGCAATGGTGTGACATTGGGTCACTGTAACCTCCACCTCCTGGGTTCAAGCATTTCTCCTGCCTCAGCCTCCCGAGTAGCTGGGACAACAGACACGTACCATCATGCCCGGCTAATTTTTGTATTTTTAGTAGAGACAATGTTCCACCATGTGGTCCAAGCTGGTCTCAAATTCCTGACCCTGTGATCCACCCGCCTCAGCCTCCCAAAGTGCTGGGATTATAGGCTTGAGCCACCTCACCCAGCCTATAAATGCTTATTTTCAAATGTCATAGATCATTCTACATAAATATCTCTTAATTTTTAATAGAGAAACAGCATGCACAAGTGTGTATGTGTGTAAACACAACTATATATACATACATATATAGTTGAGGATTACTATGATTCTAATTCTATATAGTTAATTCTAACGACATTAGTAAATTCTAACTATACATAATTAATTTTAACTGTACATAATTCTAACTATATGTAGTTAATTCTATCTGCAAATAGTTAATTCTAACTATATACAGTTAGAATCACAGTAATTCTCAAGGAAAGATTTTTCACATGAATGGCAATGTTTGTAAGAATGGATTTCTCTCAATTATATTCTCTTAAATTCTAGACTTTCCAAGGATCCAAACAGGACACCACACAAATATAAACCCTCACAATGTTGTTGCTACTGACTGTAATTTTACTTACTTTTCCTTTCTCAAGCAATCTGTTTTCTTCTTTGACAAGAGTAGGAGTCTTTCGGATTATTGATATTTGTCAATAATCATCTTATAATGTTGTTTTTAAAAATTCTCTTAATTTTAGAGTCGCTTAAAATCCATTTTTTAGAATTTATCTCTAGGATAGAAGGTAGAATATTTTCTAACTTTGATGCTAAAACTGACACATAGAAAATTGTTTCGCTTTATATAAAAATTTTTCTTACGTTTATGCAACTTTCACATCTTGTGTCTTTAAATGTTATTCTTACAAACACTGCTACAATAGTTTCACTACTCTTTCCTGCCTACAGGAATAATTTAAGGCTACTTTATCCTGGCTTAAAATGCAAATATAAATTTAGAAGTAAGTAATATTTAAATGTATGGAGCTATTAAAGGTTGTAAGGTTTGTTTCCTTAGTAATATTTAATAGATTAATATACTTATATATCCATTTGTATTCCAGTAATACGTAATTATTTAGCATAGAATTTCGGCTTCCAAGTTTAAGATGATATTCTAAGCGGCTTCCAAGTTTAAGATGATATTCTAAGTCCATGAAATTGACTTCATTTTTCATTAATTTTCTACATAAATGACAAACTAATATAATAAATACAATATTATCATTATGTGACATTGCTAAAAACAAGAGATTCATCTATGTATCAATATTTCCACAAACATGACATGCATTAATTAAAGCAGAATGTGTGTTTGGGACTACTAGACTCCACTGGGGATATTTGGGGATTCCTAAACTTCAGCAGAACTTCATCAGGGAATTAAATTAAAAAAAAAAAGACTAATCTGTTGGAGCTACAGGTAATGAAGCATAAAAGAAAAGAAAGAAGAGCCCTCTTACAGAGGATCCGGCTTCTGCGGATATCACATGGAGCAATGTACACTTTACAAGTGTCGGGATTAATGAATGAGAGTGGTGATAAGGAAGCAGGCTAGGCAATAAGAGCTAAACTCCATTTCAAAAAAAAAAATCCAATAATATATGAAAGAAAATTTAAGTTTTTTGCAAGCACTACTCAACCCCACCCTTACCCTTCTATAAATGCACAGAATAAAATATATAATGGCTTGGGGACACATGTATCCACATTTGTTTGTATTTATTTATATGTATATGTATATATGTATACACATACTACATGCATATTCATATTATATAGTAGGTATACCTAAACATTTTTTACAGCTGAATTATGCCACATAATGTGGATGGAGTATAACATATTTAATAATTTGCTACTGATCAAATTTCTTACTTTTATCATTTATTTTAAAATACTGCTATTCAAGAACTGAATTTCCTTTCAGGAAAGCAGTATATGGCTATAAATACTGACTTGGAGCAGCTTCATTCACACCTGAGAACAGCTTGTGTAAGAGACTTTTTGTACCTGTTCCTTGGTCCTTGCTGTTGGTGGTTTCTCACCCTTGACCCTCAAATCCATATATTATATTTATCTTCCTATTTGTTATGAGTTGTCTCTCCAATTTTACTCTATTCTTATCCAAAACTAGTTTCACCTGGCTTCCCTCTCAAAATAAATTCAGTTCCATATATATCTTTACATCTTTGTTTCTGATTCATGATGAATTCAGGTGAAGGGAAAAGAGCCTTGATCTAAAAGTGAGAGAGAAGAGTAGGTAATAAACAAAGTACAACCAGCTTGATATTTTGAGTTGTATTGCTGACCTAAATGTAACAAATAGATACATTCACTTACCAAACATGTCTTGATCCCCTACCAGGTAGTGCTCTCAGGGATCGAGATGCACTGATGAACAAGAGAAGTCCCTTTCTTCCTGCAGTTTCCATTGTATGGTGTAGAGACAGAAAATGATGAAACACAAAACAACCAAATGAATTATATTTACAGAGGAGAAAGGAGACAGAGTTGCAAGTGTGACAAAAACCATTTAATTTTAAATAATGTTCATGGTAAATCTCAGTGAAAAGAAAATTTAAGCAAAAACTGAAAAACCATGCACAAGTCATCTATGTGTTTATATGTTAAAAGAGTATTCTGGACAAAAACCTTAAGGAAGGAACATACATACCTAAGGATTTTAAAGGAACACCAAACCGACTAGCATGCCTGGGGGATTGAGGAAGAGGGAGATGAATGGGAAGGGTTCAAAGAAACAACAGAGTTTCTAATTACATAGAACCTGGTAGAATATTTAAATCAGGATTTTCCTCTGAATGAAATGGAAGCCCTTGAAGAAATTAGGACAAAAGAGTGTTTTAAAGAAATCATTACTGTGAGAATACATGGTGACAAGAAAGAAATGGGGAGACCATTTATATGATTATCTCTAAATGCAAGATGATGGTGACTCAAACCATGTTTGTGGCCGTAAAGGTAGTGAGAAGGGGTTGAATTCTGAACATATTTTTCCAAATGCATAAAAATTGATTTCAGAGCACATGCAAATGTAAAAAAATAGAAAGACAATTACAGTTTCTAATATATAATATCATTTATCTAGAACTTTAATAACAAATCAAATAACTTAATGAGTCAGAGTGTTAGAGTATACACACACTTTTTTGCTAACTTTACACATTTTTTATCAGCCTGTAAGCTAAAAAATAAAGCATTATTTATCCTAAATCTATTACTAGAATGTATTCTCATTCTCTCTGGATATAATATAAAGAAAACCCGCATGTCTGTAGATACTAGAAATTTTAAACACATTTAATTTGTGCCCTACCAAAATAAATTCAATGCATTTAAAGACACATATTAATATTTGTTTTGCTTAATAACTAAAATATTTAAAAACCCTCATTTTCTCAACTGACATAACTGTTAAGAGATAAAAACTGAGTAGATGAATGGCTGGGTAGATAGACAGAGTGACAGACAAATAGCAAAGGCTGAAAAAAACAAACAACAAAAAACTCCAACGGATATAGTATAAGAGGGTGATAGTAGAATTCTAACAGAACTGACTCATTAGCATTAGAAGAATTTCATCCAGAACTAAATAGCCTCTGGACGCATGTTTACAGCTTCTTGGTCAGGCAGCTGGTGTTCTGAGATGCTACTTCACTGCTCTTTTCTAGCTGGAAGTTGCATGCCATCATCCCAAGGCAGTAATTAGTGCTAAGGCTGAACGTAAGTGACAAATTTGGAAAATTTTAACAAATTAGCACTTAACATTAAAAAACAAATCCTAAGCAGATAATTATGGTCTTAGGATTCTGTACTAGAAAATTATTAAGAATTTAATGCAATATGTGCTTTAGTGAAATCAGAAGTATTAAGTTAAACTGGAATTCAGTTTACAAATAGAAGCTACAGAAATGTTTTTTTCTTTCTCTAAAATAAATGCCTTATGAGATACAGCTCTACACCTTATGGTGATTTTTTTTAGACCAATGTGAATGTTATTTAAAAAAATTGGAAGGGAAATACATATGAAGTTATTGGCTTTAAACTCTATTAAATTTTCTCTAGTGGAAAGAAGATGGGTAACAGATGGTAGGAAAGGCAGTGAGTAGACCCTATGCAGGAAATGAAAATGGAAAATTAAGAAAAGAAAACAAGCTCAGTGGATAGAAAAATAAACAGGGATGTGAGAGTTATTTTACCTCAGCCACATAACATTTGTGTCTCATTCTAGTCCCAAGAGAAATAATTGCTGTTCTTTTGAATTTAATACTATGGCAGAGATGATAAGTAGAAAATAAAGAGAAAAGCCACAGTATTGCTCAAGACAGTTTTCCTTATAAACTCCCAGAAGCAGGCTTTATTTATCAAATGTCACACCTTGCCTTGACAAAGTACAGATAATAACCCTAGTTTGTTCGGTTTCAAGGTACAGTGTGCATACTAATTACAGTCATATGTTACACTTTACAAAGCTAGGTTTATACAAAACAACAAAAACAAACATGCAAGAATGGAAACATACTACTATCCATTAAAATGCCTATTAGGCTCGGTTAAATTAACTTTCAACTTCTCCCTGTGCATTTTTTAGCAGCAATAATGTGTTTTCTTATATATATATATATATATATATATATATATATATATATATAATGCAACTTGACATCCAAGAGATTTTTCATCATTTATTGATGAATATTTATTTCCAATTTTTATATTTGAAGATCTTCATATTGGCGGCTGTAATTCCAACAAAATGCATGCCAGTTTCATCCTGGCAATTTCAGAAAACTTGCCCATCCCCTTCTTTCTTCATCTCTCTAGATCTTCAAGAGTATGCAAAACTATTAATTTGGTAATTATAGCTGTGTCTTATTCATGATGAGTTTACATATTCACTCCAGGAGGCAATCTCCATATTCTGACCAATTTTTTCTTTGCTAGTTTATAGCTTGTACATCATTACATTCTAATACAGAGTGTAGATACTTCTCTCTTCCCAAATTCCAATTATATCATAAGGAGTAATTTGTATTAAAGATAAATCTCTAAAACTCTAGGAAGCAAGAGAAATATAATTTTGATAGGAAGCTTTAAAACAAAAATGACTACACTAAGAGTTTTACAAAAATCTAAGGCTCAAGTTCACCTTTAAGTGCATTTAAATATCGATCAATTCATATATGTATTTAGGGCATAACAATTATGTAAAATTTTTTACTCAAGTAGTATGCAATGACTGTCATATCCTGACAAACCTACTCTAAAAAAAAGCCTATTATGTATTAATAAGAACTAAATAATCTGTGGCTATTAAAATATTACAGTACTTTCAGTTTGTTCTCTTTTTACACACACACACAAACACAGACACATACATTAACAATACTTACAATTTTAGGTTCTAGGAACTTTCTGGTAACTGGCAGTTGCTACTGAGATTCAAGGTACTAAATAGAGTCTTCGTATATTTCAGCTATTGAATTTAAGCATTAAATAATCAAAACGACTCTTGGTATTTCCTCTCTTAAGTAGATTACGGTCATTTAGTGCACTAGATAGTTACTTTAGGAGATATAAATACAATCAAACTGCAATCAAATTCTCACAAACTGAATTATTAATGTAGATAATATATGTATACACACTCAGAATAAACTAGAACAGGAGTTTAGCTCCAAAGTGAAAATATAGTTTTAGGGACATTCAAAAGAAATTACCTATGCATTCCTATATCTAAAATGCTATAATGAAGAAATTTGAGCTTGGATTTGAAGGATAGACAAAATTAAAAATTCTCCAGTAATTCTTAATGACTTGGGTCAAATGATATGTCACAAATGTTTTATTTTGTTTCTCCAGCATAGAGATAATTTCTAACATTTTGTGCCTCAAATAGCACATATAAGAAACTTATTATAATGGTTCCTATAGAATTTTAACTGTTTGTTTTACTCTGATCTCCAATTTCTATTAGCTCCATGAGAGCAAATATTATGTCATTTTCATCTTTTCCTTTTCATATTTTTATAGCATTGAATTACTTTATTCTTACTTCTGATCAGGTTATTCCATATTCACTGGTTTTCTTTAGGTTTCTATTACATATTAAGTAAAGTTTAAACTTTTGGTCTGATATTATATATGCCCAAATTAGAGTGTTTAATACATTTTTTTTTCTAGAGATAGAGTCTAACCCTGTTGCTCAGGCTGGAGTATAGTGGTGCAATCATGGCTCCCTGCAGCCTCAAACTCCTGGGCTCAAGTAAGCCTCTTGCCTCAGCCTTGCCTCTCTTGTAGCTAAGAATGCTGATTACTTTTGCTTGCTTGCCTTGCTTTTATTTCCTTCCTTCCTTCCCTCCCTCCCTCCCTCCCTCCTTTCTCTCTTTCTTTTTCTTTCTCTTCCTTCCTTCCTTCCTTCCTTCCTTCCTTCCTTCCTTCCTTCCTTCCTTTCTTTCTTCTCTCTCTCTCTTGCTCTCCCTCTCTCTCTTTTCTTTCTTTCTCCTTTCCTTCCCTTTCCTTTTTTTCCTTTCTTTGTTGAG
>CAUYLG010000832.1:0-20888 GCA_963573385.1 Cacajao melanocephalus
CACATGACTGATATCATGCAGTATTTGTCTTTTTGTGTCTGGCCTCCAGGTTCATCCATGTTGTTGCAAATTGTAGAATTTTATTTTTACGGTTGAATGGTGTTCCATTTTGTATACATACTACATTTTCTTTATCCAGTCATCTGTTGTTGGACACTTAGATTGATTCTGTATCTTGGCTATTGTAAGTTGTGCTGCAATAAGCATAGGAATGCAGATATCTCTCTGACATATTGATTTCATTTCATTTGGATATGTACCCAGTAGCAGGATTGCTGGATATGGCAGTTTTATTTTTAATTTTTAGAAGAAACTCCGTACTGTTTTCCATAATGGCTGTGCTAGTCTAGACTCCCACCAAAAGTGTGCAAAGATTTCCCTTTCTCTATATTTTTGCCAACGCTTCTTTTCTTTTTGTCTTTTTGATAATAAGCATTCTAACTGAAGTGAGGTGGTATCTCATTGTGTTTTCAATTTGCATTTCCCTGATAATTAGCAATGTTTGGTATTGTTTTGTATGCTACCTGTTGGACATTTGTACAGTCTTCTTTAAAGAAATGTCTATTAAGGTTTTTTGTGCATTTAAAAAATCAGGTTACTAGTTGTTGTTGTTTTGCTCTTGAGTTGTTTAAGTTCCTTACATATTATGCATATTAACTCTTGTCAAATATGTAATTTGCAAATATTTTCTCTCATTTCATTCATTGTCTTTTCTCTCTGTTAATATTTTCCTTTGCTATGCAAGTGCTTTTTAGTTTGAGGTAATCCCATTTGTCTAATTTTGCCTTTGTTGCCTGTGCTTTTAAGGTCTTATTTCAAAAATCTTTGCCTAACCCAGTGTCACAATGCATTTTCCCTATGTTTCCCCCAGCAGTTTCATAGTTTGGGGTTTTCCATTAGAGTCTTTAATCTATTTTGAGTCAAATTTTGTGTATGGTGAGAGGTAGTATCTAGTTTTATTCTTCTGCATGTGAATATCCAATTTTCCCAGTACCATTTATTGAAGAAACTGTCTTCCCTAACATGAGTTCTTGGCACCTTCATCAAAAATTAGTTGGCTGTATGTGTGTACATTTTCTTCTGGGTTGTCTATTCTTTTCCATCAGACTATGTGTCTGTTTTTATGCCAGTACCATGATGTTTTGGTTACTATAGCTTTGTATATATTTCAAAGTCAGATAGTGTGATGCCTCCAGCTTTGTTCTTTTTGCTCAGGATTGTTTTGGCTATTTGAGGTCTCTTATGGTTCCATATGAATTTTAGAATTGTTTTATTTCTATGAAGAATGTCATTGGTATTTTGATAGGGATTTCATTAGGTATGTAGATTATTCTGGATAATAGGACATTTTAAAAACAGTTTTTATGTTCTTGTGTCAGTTTGCTGAGATTGATAGTTTCCAGTTTCAACCATGTCCCTGCAAAGGACATGAACTCATATTTTTGATGGCTGCATAGTATTCCATGGTGCATACGTGCCACATTTTCTTTATCCAGTCTATCATTGATGGGCATTTGGGTTGGTTCCAAGTCTTTGCTACTGTGAACAGTGCCACAATAAACATATGTGTGAACACTACATGTTCTCACTCATAAGTGGGTGTTGAACAATGAGAACACATGGACACAGGGAGGGGAACATAACACACTGCAGCCTGGGAGATCGGGGGGCTAGGAGAGAAATAGCAGGGGGTGAAGGGACTGGGGAGGAATAGCATTAGGAGAAATACCTAATGTAGGTGATGGGGTGATGGATGCAGCAAACCACTACCGTGGTACGTGTATACCTATGTTAACAAACCTGCACGATTTGCACATTTACCCCGGAACTTAAAGTAAAATAAATTAATAAATACATATAAAAATAGTTTTTCCAATCCATGAGCATCAGATAGTTTTTCATTTATTTGTATCCTATGCAATTTCTTTTTTTAAAGTTTTATAGTTTCAGTGTAGAGATATTTCACCTCCTTGGTTAAGTTTATCCCTAGGTATCATTTTTTTGTACCTCCTCTGAAACGAATTATTTTCTTGATTTCTTTCTCAGATAGTTCACTATTAACATATGCAAACACTACTGAATTTGTATGTTCCTTTTGTATCTTGTAACTTTGCTGAATTTATTAGTTCTAGCAGTTTGTGGTGGAATCTTTAGGGTTTACTATATATAAGATTATGTCATTTGCATATGAACAATATGACTTCTTTACAGTTTAGATGTCATGTATTTCTTTCTCTTGCCTAACTGCTTCTAGAAATTCCAATGCTTTGTTGAATAGAAGTGGTGACAATGGGCATCCTTGTCTTGTTATTGATCTTAGAGGAAAAGGTTTCAGTATTTCCCCATTCAGTATGATGTTAGCTGGTGTGTTTGTCACATGTAGCCTTTATCATTCTGAGGTTCATACCTTCCATACTTAATTTGTTGAGAATTGTTAATCATGAAGTGATGCTTTTTTCTGCATCTATTGAAACTGTGACATAGTTCTTATCTTTCTGTTAATGTGGTCTCTCACATTTACTGATTCATGTATGTCAAACTATACTTTCATCCCTAGAATAAGTCCCACTTGATCATATTGACCTTTTTAATATGCTGTTGGATTCAGTTTGCTAGCATTTTGTTGAAAATTTTTTACATCTATGTTCACTGAAAATATTGGCTTGTAGTTTGTTGTTGTTTTGTCCTTGTCTGGTTTTGGAATCAGGGTAATTCTGGCTTTATAAAATGAGTTTGGAAGTATCCCCTTCTCTTCAATTTTCTAGAATAGTTTGAGGAAAATTGGTGTTAGTTCTTTCAATGTTTGATAGAATTCAGCAATGAACCCATCAGGTCCTGGATTTTCCTTTAATGAGATACTTTTTTGTTACTGATTGAATTTTCTCACTCTGTTCAGATTTTCTATTTCTTTATAATTTAATCTTGCAGACTGCATGTGTCCAGGAATTAATCCATTTCTTGCTTAGTATCAAATTTGTTGGGATACTGCTGTTCACACAAAGTCTCTAGTGATCCTTTGTATTTCTGTGATGTCAGTTGTAATGTCTTCTTCTTCGTCTTTGATTTTATTTACCACCACGAAACCAGCCTCACAGGAAATCCTTATGGGTCTGCTACACCTGGAAATAAAAAGACAATAATTGCTATTATAACAACACATGAAAGTATAACACTGGCCAGTAGAGGTAAATTTATAAATCAAACTCAGAATACTCCAGTGATGTGCCAGTACTATGTAAGTCTCTCAATCCTCTATTATGAAAGTTTGAAGTCAAAATGGTCAAAACAACAACAGCTACAATTAGTGCATAAGAAACACACAAAAGATAAAGAAGTAAATTAAGGCAACAAAAATATAAATTTTGAGGGAGACGGAAAAAGTCTAGATAATTTTTATATGACCAAAGTTAAGTTGCTATCAGCTTAAAATAGTCTATTATAACTATGATGATAGTGTGTAGTTATGTTAGCTCCATAGTAGCCACAAAGAAGGAAATTACAGCAAATACACAAATGAGAAAAATAAAACAAAGCTTAGCACCACAGAAAACCCCCAAACCCACAGATAAATAAGAGAGAAACAAAGAAACAAAGGGTCTATAAAACAACCAGAAAACAATAAACAAAATGGAAAGAGTAAGTTACTGGCTATCAGTAATAACCTTGAATGTAAACAGGTTAAATTCTCCAATCCAAAAGACATATAGTGATTGAATGAATTAAAAAATCAAGACCCAACTATCTGCTGCCTACAAGAGACCCACCTAACTGTTAAAGACAAATATAGACTGAAAATGAAGGAATGGAGAAAGATATTTCATGCAAATGGAAACCAAAAACAAGCAGAAGTACCCATTTGTATATCAGATAAAATAGATTTTAAGTCAAAAAATATAAAAAGATATAAAGAAGGTGATTATATAATGATAAAAGGATCAATTTAAAGAGAGGATAACAGACTGGGGGACCCAGATATATAGATCAAATATTATTAGACCTAAAGGGAATGTTACTGTAATCAAATAATGATAGGGGACTTCGACACCCCACTTTCAACAATGGACAGGTCATCTGGGTCTGAGACTCTGCTAGTCACAGACAGTACTTTGAGAAATGAGTCACTAAGGGACTGGATGAAAATGCATGTGGATTTTATATTAATTATAATTCAGTTTGCCTAGTGTAAACACAGATAGCCTGTACACCATTTTCAAAACATAGTAACTGAGCGAACATGAGAAAGATCTCTTTCCAAATGGCACATCAATAGAATGGCATGTTTCAACTTTAAATATTCATGACTTGTCTTTCTCTTGTTTCTTTCAAGTGTTTTGACATTTACTTAAGTAATTACTGTCACTGTCAAATAGCAGCCCATAGTTTTGTCCTTTGTAAATCCTTTATGTTATTATTCATGCCTTTGTTCCATTTCCACTCTTGGAAGCTGCTTTTATCAGGTTTGCCAGGTGGATTCCACACATATCTGGAATTAATCTACACAGCCCATCAGAGTGTAGCCAACTTCATTTAATCAAGAAAAGAAGCACAGAGGGAGACAGTAACCGGAAGGAGAGATGAGAAGCCTGATGGCCACTACAAGGTACACTGATCAGACAAAACAAAAAAGCTACTTTCCACTCACATTTGCTTGTAACTGGCAATGCCAGAATTTTAATGTATTTTGCTAAATCCATTGCAGAGTTGTCTTCCAGAGATACATATTGATGTGTTAGCTTCACACAGTCTTTGTTTCCCAACGGTATCTTTATTATCAAATATTTCAGAACTGACAAATTGTCTTCCTCTCTTTCTGTGCATTCATTTGGGAGTTGAGTTGTGGGAGATGCTTAAAGGAAAAGGGAGGTGTCATGTGTTTCTAATTGTGCTAAAATCTCTAAATAAATTATTAATTTTATAAGCCTAGTTAGAGTATTTAACACATAGCCAATTATGCATGAATCTCCCATGAATGGCTGATTTTTCTTTATTAAAGGGAAAAATTATTTTTAGATTAATAAGTGGTTCATTTTTTAATAAAATATTTTTGGCTCTGCTCTATGGAAATACATCCATCAAAACTCAGTAATGGCCACACATATTTTGTACTTGTGCACTTTTAAAATAAAAGTTGAAGTCATTTTAAAGTCAATCAATTAGTCCTTAACCAAGGATAAGTACAATTGGGTATTAGCATGCTATTGCATAATACACTGAGCTGGCAGAACAGAAAGTAATCAGCCAAGTTTTAAATTTTCTAGAGACTTTGAATCAGGCAAAAACCAAATACTTTACATGTTAATTTTTCATATAAAGAAACCCAGAAGGGGTTAACTTAATCCAAGATCTGAGAAAGTCAGATGGATAACATAGAAGCTGTCATTTTATGACATCTGTCACTATAGCAGCTAAATCTGGGGGGCGGGGGGGAATTATATTGGGAAAATGGCCTTTTGACAATTTTTTTTTAGTATTGATAATATACATTGTTTTTTTTCTTTCTTCAGGCATTATGCCTCCTTCCTTTCCAAAGAGACAAAAGAGCAATCCTTGTAAGTAGTTTTTAATAATATGGCTCAATACTGTTAAGTTTGAATACTTCCATGCAGTAGGCTGTAGAACACTTATCGTGTGTGCGTGTGTGCGTGTGTGCGTGTGTGTGTGTGTCTTTTGCAAGCTGAATTTTCTGATTCTGCCAGGCCCCTTTGGAATCAGCAAGGTAGGATATGTGATGTCAGCAACTGTGCCTGTGAGCAAGGAAGAGTTCTCTGTGGGGTATGCTGACGTCTCTCTGTGAAATGACTTCAGTGCCGATGCTCTGATTTCTCCCTTTGGGGCACAAATTCATCCTGACACACATCTGCAGAGAAAAAAAAATAGATCACAGTTTCATTTACTCAGGAGTAACCTTTTCTGGCAGCCTCCAGGTTACTTCAGGTGACGTCAGCCACCTGTGTATTGGTGAACATCACACAACAAAAAGAGAACACAGGGCTACTGCTTGGGCTGCCCTTTGCTTGGCTCATTTCCATGCTTCTTTGGGAGTTAATATTTTGAGATCTTTCCACAGAACTTCTCAACTCTTGAAATGCCTAGAACTGAATATGCTAACCTCATTTCATGTGATGGATGCTATTGAGAATTGCTTATATAGAATTAATCTTTCCTCTTGATTCAGATCATATTGTGAGATGTTTTATTTCCATTCCAAAGTAATCTCCATTTAGCAAGGGTCTTAACATGAAATTTGGTACTATCAGTCAGTCAAGTAATTAATAATCTGTGGAATATCATAATGTGCTATTGTGATACTTGCTATTTGCAAAAGTCTTTAATGGAATATTACAAGGGGTGTGTAGTAGGGAGTAAGAAGATATTACCTCTTTGCTCTGTGATGCCTCTATTGGAGAAAATTATTTGTAAAAATGACCTCTTTAGAATTGCTCCCTAATATTAATTATAAGTCTATATTAGAAAAGAAACTCATTCATTCTATATTCACTATTTATATCACTAGTAAGGAAAGCTTTGATCTTTTCTATCATATATTGAGGGTCTTATAAAATGAGTCTTAAGGTAGAAAGAAAAACTCTAGTGTTTATTCAGTAAATGAAATATTATCTTTTGGTCCATGTCAAATGTTACCTTCCCACACTGAAATGGTACTGGTAGCATCACTTCAGAATGGGAAGATTAACATTTTATCATCTAATTGTTATTTATTTTCTTTATAGTCCTGTTTAAGAATGTTTTGCTTTCTCAAAAGTCATAAAAATTGTATCCTATGTTTTCTTCTTTTTTCTACCTTTACATTTATATCTACTATCTATGTGAAATTGATTTTTGTGGTTGGTGTGGGGGTAGCAGTCAAGATTCACTGTTTTTTCAGTTGGATATTTAAATAATCCAAGACCATTTATTGAAAAGATTACCTTCTCTCCCATGGCACTGCATAATCAATTTTGTCAGAAATCATGTGACTATATATGAGTGGTCTGTTTCTAGACTCTATTTTCCTCGATTGATCTATTCGTCTATTATTGCACCAATATCACATAAACTTAATTGCTTTAACTTTATAATAAGTCTTGATATCTGACAATGTCCTCTAGCTCTTGGCTTATTCAAATTTCTGTGGCTCTTCCTGGCCTTTGAATTTCCATATAAATTTTAGTAGTAGTTTGTGCATTTCCATAACAATTGAGATTGCATCAAATCTATAGAGTAATTAGGAGAAAAATTGTATCTTTACAATATTGATTATTTGAAGCTATGAATATAGTATACTGGAGGAGCAGGATTAAAGTTTAAAAAGATCTGTAATAAATCCTGCTCTCCCCCAAATTAAGCATTTAGTTGAGTGTCAGATATGTCCTAGAAAAAAATATGTGAAGAAGGTGAATATTGGCTTCAGTACCACTCTGCATTCTTTTTATCTTCTCCTCTCACTTTCATACCACTGGAAGTCGAGAAACTTCATCAAATTCTTTTGGGTGTCTGGGCATGTTCATTTCAACCAAACTCCACATCACATCTCTCCAATCAAAACTCATGCATCACACAGTAACGCAATACAAAATTGTGATGAGCTACTCATTTAAGAAATGTTAGCTATTTTTAGAATTGTACACACTGTATCAGGAAATATTTTTGATTGGTTTATCAGTAACTATGACTACAATACTGCTGCATAACAACCACAAAATTTCAGAGACATACAACAATAAGCTCACAAGTCTGAATATCAGCTAAGGGATGGCTATCTAGGAGGACTTGTGTGGGAGAGGCTCTGCTCTTTGTTTCTCTCATTTTCCTCCCATGAGCGGTGAGCTAGTCAGAACAAGTGCTTTCCGTAGGTATGCAGAAGGCAAGTGAGAAAGCTCAATCTCTTAAGTGCTTTTCATGCCTTGTATCTCCTGACATTCCACTGTCTAATGCAAGCAAGTGGACAAACCCAGAATTAAGGGATGAGCAAGTATGTTCCACGCACAAAGTGAGAGAGGGGTGAGTGAATAATTTTTAACGATAACCTAATATGCCATAGGTGAGAAATTTCACAAGTTCTTAAACCTATGAGCTTGCTAACTGTCAATGTATAATCAAATTCTGTTTTAATGAAATAACAGAAATTAGCAGGTATTATGTTGCCGTAAATATTCCTTTGTTTTAGATGTATCCAGCCTACATTTCATCAATGACACATCTCTGTGCCCCACATGTATTCCTCACTCATCTACTGGGTTAACACTCCATCCTTTCAACATTGAGCAAAAGTCTTTCTTCCTCTTGCAAGCCTCCCTAATGTCTTTTCCTGTTGAATATTTTTTGAATGTCTGTCCTCTGGTGCCAATAGAAATCACACTGTGCCTTAATCTGTTAAAGCACTTAATACATTGTGTTGAAAATATAACTTGTCTGCCACAGAAAGAAGACTTTAACATATTTTCTGTCTCAAGGGCACCACCTATTCTTTTTACAGTGGATCTGAAGGACAGGATTGATTTTTACCTCTTTATTCCAGGTACTTAACACGTTGTGGGTGGTAATTGATGTTAAATGAGTAAATGAATGATTCCCCTGCACATATAGTGAATGTACATTTTCTCAGAATGTGGTTTGTGTCTCCTAGAAAGAAGTAACATAATTGAGTCATAGTATTTGTTAAATTATATGTTTTTGGTCTACTGATATTTTATGTATGCCTCAGACTCTGGTTGAGAACTTCTCTTTTTTATTTACATTAAAGAAATGAAAAAATTTAGAGGAAAAAATTACTTAAATGTGAAGCATTGTTTTGATTTAAAATAAAAATTAGTTGCCTTCTAAAATATCAAGTTCTGCTTAATTTTAGAAACTAAATATTTTTATACCTATAATACTTATATCTTCTACACTTTGGTTTCCTTGAAGTTGCCTATTGAGACTAATTTTAAAAATGAAAAACTTATACTGCCCCAGAATAGAAAATGTGTTCACATTTGAACTGCCTCTGAGAACCTCTTTAAGTTGTGGCCACACATATGTACCTTCTCCGGCTGGTGTCTGGTTATCCTTTTATGAGGGTGTGCTTTCTCAACAAGACCATTTCCTCCTTCTACTGCAGCCCAAAGAAAAGTTCCTTTTGGTTCATTATTCCCTTTTCATGTACTTAAAACCTCAATATTTTGTTTAAGAATTTATTTAATGTACATTTTCAGTTAAATGATCCCTTTATAAATAATAATTTAATGTTTTCTAAATAATCTATGTTCATTATAGAAAATACAGACAATAGTGAAATAAAACTAATAAAACTGAAAGTATCCCTAATCTCAAAAATATATGCTCATAATGAAAAATATAAACCATATAGTTAAATAAAAATAAAATTTAAACTATCCAAAACCTCAATCTTGAGAGAAAACCACTATTAACATTCCCACTTCTCCCTCTCTCTCTTTCTACATATATATACACACACACATACATATATAGTATGCACATGCATTTTTTAACAAAAACATAAAAATATTGTACATGTTTCTTAACCTGCCTTTTCACTTAATAATGTATACTGAACATTAATATTTCTCTAGTTCTTATTCTTCCACAATATTATTTTAATGGCTAAATTATATTCCATTGTATGATTATATAATAGCTAATTTTTCCAGTCCTCTCTTGGTACATGTTTAGATGGTTTCTAATTTCTTTCCTCATAAACATCATTTTAGCTAATGTTCCTGTAGCCATAGATTTTCACAGCCCTGTGATCTCCCTACTCTCCCACACACCTTAGGATAAATTCCTATAAGTAGATTTGCTAGATCAAAAGATATGCAAAATACAAATTAAATCTTCGCATATGGATTGCCAAATTGCCTTTTCTGGATTTATTTTGATACTTGTATGTAGCTTTTTAGTCATAAGCAGGTTACTCCATGAGCTTATTCTGTCTTTTGTTTACTTCTTATGATCTCTGGGAACCCTGAGGGACATGGGATTTTATGAGCTGTGATTGTGCTGCAGGCTGACTGTGCAAGCAGAGCTGAATCCATGTCAGACACACACTGATATCTGCCTTGCTGTGGTTCACCTTTACAGAGAGACCCCTTGAACCTTCACTGCAGCTCCTGGGGAAATGGCCAGACAAGAGTTTCAAATCTCAAGCCAAATGTCATGGCAGCAATAGCAAATGGCCCATTGTTGGTGTTTTATCTTTGAAAAGCCTAGTTGAAGTACCTGCCAATGGCAGACTTCTTGTCTGTTCTTAAGAATGAGCTTTTTCACTGACAGCATTTCACAAATGGCAATGTGCTCAAAATACTTGCTATATAGACACTGCTAAAAAGAAAACACTATAGAGGTGAGGGAGGTGTCATGGTTACTGTAAATTTAAAGGGAATGTGAACACGTTATGATCATGGCCATCTTTCAATTACTCTTCCTAACACGGTACATTGCTCCATGTAGGCATTCAGTAAACATTTGTTGAAAATTGGATGGATAAGTGAATGAGTGTTGTCTGTGATTCTTGATGTGTAGAGAAGTTTATGTGCAGTTATAGTACTTTAAATTCTAGCCATAGCCAGAGCACAGCTACATTCTCTTTCAGTCTTACTAAAGTCTGCAAGAAGATCTGCGTAGAGTTAAAATGTGAGTCAGAAAGGCTAAGGCCAATCATGATTACAAATATCACAGCTCTGTCAATTGTGAATAACGTGAGTGGTATGGCACAATTAGGTCTAGAAAGTTTTATTAATAATGATAATAGTGATAACCCTAATTAATTCTGGAACTTTTGGTATTTAATTTTTTAGGGATCAGATTAGCAATAAGTCCTGTGCAATGGAAAATGAGATTGGAAATCTTTTTGGAACCCTGGCCTGATCTCTCTCTCTCTCTCTCTCTCTCTCTCTCTCTCTCTCTCACACACACACACACACACACACACACACACACATGTACATGCACACACACTACTTTGATGATCTGCAGAATACCTTATTTGGCATTTTAAGAAAATAATCTGTGTCACTGTCTATTACTGCATAACAAATAACTCCAAAACTTGGCACCTTAAAACACATCATCTCACAGTTTCTGTGGATCAGGAATGCACATGTGGGTTAACTAGGCCCACTGTCTCCAGATGCCTAACCAAGCCAATGTGATTTCAAGGCTTAACTTAGAAGGATTTGCTTCCTAGCTTACTCATCAGGTTGTTGGGCCCATGTTGAGCTGATGACTTAGTTCTCTACTGGTTTTTGGTCAGAGGCTGCTCTGAGGTCACTGCCATGTGGCCTCTCCATCAAAGCTGGCTTTGTCACATTGAGCACATGAAAAGGCAAAAGAGAGAGAGTACAAATAAAATGAAAAGCAGTTACAATGTTTTGTAACCTAGTCAAGGAAGTAATATCCATCACTTTTGCTGTATTCAATTTTTTAAAACAAATCACCATAGCAAGCCAGAACACTCAAGATGAGTGGGTTATACATGGTCATGAATACCAGGAGTGAAGATCCTAGGGGTAATCTTAGAAGTCTATCTGCCACAGAATCTATGAGATATGTGGGTCTCTCTCTCTCTCTGTCTATTTCTGTCTCATCTATCTATCTATATCTATCTATCTCATCTATCTAGCAATCTCTATGTATCTCCGCACAATCCTGCCAGATTATGGGCAATATATGCATCCTAGACTAGCTTTCTAGACTTTTATCTTCCCAAAACGTATTATTCATTTCTCTAAACATGTCCTTATCTTCTGTATGTTTAGCATCACATTGAGAAGGATGCTATGGCATCATTACCAATGGGAGCAACAGCAAGACCAACAGGCTTTTATTAGGAAATTTCTCTATGTAATGAACATGCAAGAACTGCAAGAATATTCAATTCATTCCATCCATGTTTTCATGTAATAAGCCTTTATTGTGTATCCCCCAGCTATTGTGTGCAATGCATTTCAGAAATATAAAGATGAACATAAATTTCTCACTAAATATTTGTTTAAAGTCATTAAAAGAGGCCCAGAGCCCTAGCTCATGAGAAGATTCTAGATTGCTCAGCAAAGAGGAGGTGCTTCCCAGTTTGATTCCACTATATAAGTCCTTTCCCCAATAACTTTCCATAGCAGTACAGCTGGGCTGACCTCCACAGGTGGAGGAACCTTGAGAGTTAGCCCTCTACTACACCAGTGGTTATCAAAATGTGGTGCTCGACCACCAATAGAAGCATCACCTGGAAACTCTTTAAAATGCATATTCTCAGGCTCTGCTCCAGACTCACCAAATAAAAATTTCTAGGGGTAGAGCCCAGCAATCTGTTGTAAGAAACCTTTCAGGTGTGGAAAATGAACTAAGGTGGCCCATGAGATGCAGCTGACAAATGCCTCTCTTACCAAGAGAAACCAAATGTAAGGAACGTGGTTATGCTTTGGTCAAGGATAGGCTGAGGTAGGATGTTTATATTCTGCATGACTCAACGAGTTTGTAGCACAGGCATACAACTCCACTTGTTATCATAGCCATGTACCCATAACATGGGAAGGTCATCCCTTGGACCTATGCCACTATTGTCTGTAAAAGATATAATTGCCCCATTAACACTGTACAGGTGTGGTTGCACACACACAGAGAGATGATAGAGAGCCAGAGCTGTCTGTCTTTGCAGATGGACGAGAGGAGCCAGGACACAGCTCAGCTAGGTCATGCCCAGAGAGAGAGAGTTAAGCTGCTGACCCTAACCATGCAGCTGTGTGTGGAAGCCATTGGATCAAGCAGCTGAGACAAAGTAGACAGTGTGAATGAGCTGCTGATGAGAGAGCTACTAAATAAAACTACATTTCACCTGCCTATGCCCCACCCGCGAGTGTTCTTTCAGCTGTCTGCTCATCCACCCACTCTCTTCAGACCTCAGCATGAGCTGGAAGCTGATCCCAAACAGGACATTTGGTGTACTCGTGAACCTGACACCAGAATATGGAGTAAACCATCATACTTCGAACAGATCTTTTGAGAGAAAATACTGAAAGTCGATAGAGAGGAGATGCAGACACCAAAATTGAAGAGGGAGGAAGCCGGGAAGCTTGCAGAGAGTTGCCAAGTTCCAGGACTGGCTCCTTGTCCTAAGGAAAAGGTGAGTGAAAGAACTCCAGGGAACCACCCTCCCACTGTGGACCTCTGAGATCCTAGCAACAGCAGATCCCATGACTCACATAGACATTTGAGTTTTCAGGGGGAACTCCCCAGAGGAGGCAGAGGTTAAACCTGTGTAGACGCCAGAAGCTGTCATGGTGCCGGATGCAACTTCAGTAAAATACAGCGATAGGCACCTATCTCCCAAGGCTCTCCGTCTTGCTCTGAGTGACTCCAGCCCTGCTGATGGCCGGGTGGGGAGAAAGCAGATCTCTCTTTCCCACAGAACTAGGGTGCATCTGATCCATGTGCCCATTTGCCTGCCATCCCATCCCAAGACCACCTGCCTGGATTTCCCACAGGAGGTTGCCCACAGCACAACCTCCAATTCCCTGCCTGAATGCTTTGCCTGCAGCCTGGGAGCAGTTCAGCACCCCAGCCCCCACCCTATCAGCACAGCCAGTGCTTGATCCAAAGGGTCAGAAGACAAAACTGTGGGCCCCATCACAATGCCGCAGGATTTGAGCACACTGTTCAGGGGTATCCAGCTGAGATCTGTGGCCTGAGCTCAAGTAGGGGAGGAGACCCCAGTTTCAGAACACTGAGGAGCGTGGTATAGGCTCATACACAGGTGCAGGAGCTGGGTGTCCCTCCCAGCTCAAGACCAGTCCCTGGAAGGGTGCAGCCTGTTGTCCAGCAACAGATTCTGCCTCAGGGAGCCTACGTGTTCCAGGCTACAGTGCTCCCTGGAGGGAGCAGAAGGCTTGGGACAAGTCTAGCTTGTTGGGACTACACCTGGGGCAGTTGCCAGAGAGAGACCTAGCTGGGAGAGCGTGAACTGTGTGGGCCCCACAGCTGTTTGCTGGGCTAAAAACCTAAAGCTACAGGCACGATACAAGTTGCACAGCCATGGCATAAGGGCCCTGCTTGGGGATCCTCCACCCTTGGCCCAGTGCATCACAAGACCACCCGCAGACATACTCCACAACCTGCTCTGACTCTGCCAAGCTCAGAGGACTAGTGGGTTATCGGAGAGTTGCAGGCCTCCTGGTGACCTGACCTTCAGCTCAGACTGCCCCTAAGGGAGAGCAGAGTGCAGCCTGCCAAAGCCCCACTTAGGGCTAAGGAAATGCAGGTGTGGTGCCAGTAATTGTAGGGGGCTCCGCCTAGGCTCAGTGACAGACTTGGTGAGGGAGTCATCTCTTGCCCTCCCTAGATTACCATTCTATATGCAGTGAAATATAAAACAGATGAATGGATGAGTAAGAGTCCATATGCTTTATATGTAAAGAGATGACCCTTACTGTTAAGTGCCACTGGAGAAAAGGAGCATATTACTTAAAAAGGGAACCCCATCAGGCTAACAGACTTCTCAGCAGAAACCTTACAAGCCAGAAGAGATTGTGGGCCTATTTTAGCATTTTTTTTTTTTTTTGAGACAGAGTCTCACTCCATCACTCAGACTGGAATGCAGTGGTGTGGTCTTGGCTTACTGTAACCTCCATGGACCTCCTGAATTCAAGTGATCCTTCAACCTCACCTCAGACACCCAAGTAGCTGGAATTTCAATACCACCACACCCACGTAATTTTTGTATTTTTAGTAGAGACGAAGTTTTGCCATGTTGTTCAGGCTAGTCTTGAACTCCTGACCTCAAGTGATTCACCTGCCTTGGCCACCCAAAGTGCTAGGATTACAGGTGCAAGCCACCATGCCCAGCCCTATTTTAGCATTCTTTAAAAAAAGGAATTCCAACCAAAAATTTCATATCCTGCCAAACTCAGCTTCATAAATGAAGGAAAAAAAGTTTTCCATACAAGCAATCACTAAGGGAATTTGTTACCAGCCTTACAGGAGATCCTTAAGAAAGTTCTAAACATGGAAACAAAAGAACACTTGCTGCCATCAAAACACATGAAAGCACATAGCCCGTAGACCCTATAAAACAGCTATACAATCAAGACTATAAAGTAACCAGCTAACAACAACATGATAGGATCAAAACTTCACATATCAATATTAAACTTGCATGTAAATAGTCTAAATAATCCCACTTAAAAGGCACAGAGTGGGCCAGGCGTGGTGGCTCATGCTGTGGCTCACACCTGTAATCCCAGCACTTTGGGAGATAAAAAATGACAAAGAAGGTAAATACATAATGATAAAGAGTTTGATTCAACGAGAAGATTTAACCATTCTAAATATATTTGCACCCAACATTTTTTTTTCTAAAAAAAGAGGAAAAGCCCAGAGGAGATAAGTGAACATCAGTAATTTCATTTTACATAGATTTAGAATGTCATGATGGAAAGAGGGAAAACTGTTGGGTACTATGGTTACTACCTGGATGATGGGAGCATTCGTGTCCCAAAACTCAGCATCACACAATATACTCATGAAACAAACCTGCATATGTACCCCTTGAATCTAAAATGAAAGTTGAATTTTTTTTTAAAAAGAAACTTTCCAAGCTATTCCATTTAAGAACCACTTACTCAAAAGATCCCTTGCTCTGATTTAACAGTTAACAGTTTTTTTCTTTAATCCCAGTTGTAGAAGTTTCTTGGATACAAATTTCAAGGTGGGCTTAGCCCCAAATTTCCCTGAAAGTTCTGATTTTAAAATGACCCTTTCTTAGATTGTCTTTATGCTGCCTGTTTCTTCTCTATCCATTTTCATTCTGCTTTCTATGTACCCTATGGTACCCCTGCACAGGCATTCTTGCCCTGGTCTTAATTGCTAAATGAAATTCAAGAAGCTAGCCATCTCAGGATGGAAACAGATGAACACGTAATCAAAGCATGGACAGAATGATACGAGTCCTAGTAATGATCAAGGTGGAGATAAATGTTGTCAGAATCCAGGGGAAGGCTAATTTTGTTCCAGCTGGAAGAATTGGAGAAGGTGTTACAGAAGAGACAGCACCTGATCTGAGCTTTGAAAGATAAGACGCATTTTAATAGACTGAGAAGAAGGGGAATTAGTGTTTTGAGATATACCTGAAATTAGGTGCAGAGTTTTGTGCTTAGTGATAAGAGTCTGCAGGTACAGTGGCTGGAATTTTAGTTTTTCCCAACTTGCAGCATATTCTGTTTTAACTTGGATTCTTTCTAATCTGCACCAGCCCCCTTTTAAAATGCCCATTTTTCAGGTTTTCCTCTCCTTTCTCATCTCCCAGATATTCTGAATTTGCTTCTGCCTGAGACTACCACCTTACAAACAAATGGGAATAGATACATTCCTAGCTGAGGGAGATAATCTGAGAGTTAGTAGCCTGAACAAGATTATAAGAAAGCAATTTCACTTTGGTTCTAGTCCAATAAGTCATCATAGCAGATTTACAATCTTACGGATCTGGGTGATGAGTTAAGAGGATTGGTTGGAAAAGAGAGAGTGGGGTGTTAAGAAAAGTTTCATATTTCTTAAAAAAGGGAAAGAGCCCGGAGGAGATAAATGAGCACTAGTGATCTTGCTTTAGACTTAGAATGTCATGATAGATTATAGTGATTCTCAAGCAGGGAAGATTTTGCCTCTTGGGGACATTTAGCAATGTCTGAAGACATATCTGTTTGTAATAAAGGCAAGAGGAGGTGGTGGAGAATAGGGGATGGGGCATGCTACTGGCATCTGGTAGGTAGAGATCAGGGGTATGGCTAAACATCCTACAATCACAGAATAGCCCACCTCCCAACACCAAATAATAATTCAGTCCAAAATGTCAATAGGCTGAGGTTGAGAATCCTGGATTACAAGTACATTCAACATCTATTATAATAGATGGGCTATTAAAAATAGTGACCCGTCAAATGTTGGCAAGGATGTGGAGAAACTGGATCCAATCACTCATGCACTGCTGGTGGCGATGTAAAATGTTAATAGCTACTCAGGAAAACAGTTTGGCAGCTTTTTATACAACAAAACCTGCAATTGCCATATCACACAGCAGTTATACTCTTGGGTATTTATTTATCTAAGGGAAATGGAAATGTATGTTTTCTCTAAAGCCTGTATGGAAATATTCAAAGCACCTTTATTCTTAATAACCCCAAACTGGAAGCAACATAGATGTCCTTCAATGGGTGAATGGTTAAGTAAATTATGGTATATCCATACCACAGAATATTACTCAGTGATAAAAATAATAGACAATTGATATACACAACAACTTGGATGAATCTCCTGAGAATTATGCTGAGTGAAAAAAAGCCAATCTCAAAAAATTACATATTACATAATTCTATTTGTATAACATTCTTGACATAAAATCATAGTAAAGAACAGATTAGTGGTTGCCAACTGTTAAGAGGGGAGAGTGGATAGTAGGAAGGTGGGTTGGTTTGAAGAGGGCAACACTGTGGTGATGGAACTGTTCAGGATCATGAC
Source organism: Cacajao melanocephalus (assembly GCA_963573385.1). NCBI lineage: Eukaryota > Metazoa > Chordata > Mammalia > Primates > Pitheciidae > Cacajao > Cacajao melanocephalus. The sequence goes on from CAUYLG010000832.1 coordinate 17,500, forward strand.
TGTAGTGACGGATACAAAAGCCTATGCTTCTGATAAACTTGCATAGAATTAAACACACACATACACACACATACATGTACAAGTAAACCAAGAGAAATCTGAACAAATTCAGTGGATTGTAGCTATGTCAATAGTCTGGTAGAGATACTGTATCATAGTTTGAAAGATGTTATTATGGAGTAAAACTGGGTAAAAGTACACAGGATCTCTTTCTGTGTTATTTCTTACAACTGCATGGAAATCTACAATTATTTCAAACTAAAAAGTTAAAAAAAGTATTCAGATCCACATAATTTGAAATAGTAGTGTTTGGGTTGCACAACTATTCAGTAAATTATGTCTTTTTTTATGCTTAAGTTCATTGTGATTTTTGTCTTCTTAAAGTGTAAGTCGTCAAGGTAAACAAAGTATGTTCAACCTTATTGATACTTTCCAACTGTCACTAGTTATACAAATTATAGTGATCCCCTCCTACTGTACCATTTTTGTTTGCAAATACCACTGTCTGTGCCTCCTACCTACACATGCTTCACTAGGCTAAGTAAACATTGTCTGTTGCCATCAGTACAAATATAGCACCTGAGTTAAGTTCATCCTTTGCTAGACTGTAACTTGTCTCCAATATACTATGATTCTTAGAAACAAAGAAGAATGATATAAAAATTAACCTCATCAGAGATTATAAATGAGTGATATTTAAACAAAATTGAAGTTTAAAAACAGCTATCCCATTCCAAGTTTTATTTATTCAACATTTCTAATTAATATGTTTCTAATTAGAACTTGATGGACATCACCCATGTAAATGTTGAGCCTAATGTGTTTGTTCTTCTGTTAATTTGCTAAATTAAGAATGTATTACCTCTGTTTAGGATGAGCAGTGATTTGCTGTCCCTGTTGCTTTGGTGCTAGCAGCTTTACCTCAAAATCAGCCGCTATCATACCTCTACTACTAATGAGAATTCAGAGAATGGTTTACCGAAGATACAAAACTTGTTTTATAAAATGAAGCATATTGCTATTTCTGAAACCATGGAAGGTAGAAAGCAACAGAAGAAGATAAGGTTAGGTTTTTCAGCTCTCTTCTGTTTGATTTACCTGACACATAGAAGATAATTACAGTACACATGTCAAGCCAAGACAGAATGAGTGTCAGCATGATTTGAGAAAACATCTGGAAAATCACATAGGACAATGGTATTGTGTATCTATAAAAGGTGAAAGAGAATTTCTCTTTATTCAGTGAAAAATATGGTAACTTAAGAAATCATCTGACATATTTTTGAGGAAAAACTTGTGTTAAGACTAAAAATTAACTTATTTGACTAAATGTGATATTTGTTTTAAATAATGATTTAGATAAATAAGCATTTCTTATTGCCCCAAAATATGTTGAAAAATAGTTCCATGGTAGGAATCATTGTCTTGTTCTTGTGTTTAAGGGACATGTCTGTATTTTGCTGTTTGGTAAGAAGTTTGTTCTTAGTTCCTGATAAATATGTTTACTCAAATTAAAGGCGTACTTTCCTGTTCACCACTTAGGAATAATTTTATGAATTTGTGCTTAATTTTAGCAGATGAATCTATTAAGATGATACAGCTTTTACTTTTTTAATTATGTAAATTGTTTTCTGATGTTGAATTATCTGTTTATTCCTTGTGTACGGTATACATTCCTTTAAAATCCATTTTAATGTTCAATTTGCTAACGTTTGAGTTACATTCGTAAATGAAATTTGTCAACAGTTTTCTTTGGGAGAGAGGAGTTGTTCTTACCTGATTTATATACCAGAGTTAGGTTAGTCTCTCAGACATAAATTTGGACTTTTATCTTTTCCTTACCTTTGGAATGGTTTAAATAGAGTACACATGATTTTTTTCCCTAAAAGATATGATAGCCCTAATCCAAATAACTATCTGATCGTAATAGCTTTTGTGGGGGAAGAAAGAATCTTGAGAATTTTAAAATTTTTTTCTATGGTCTTTTCAGTTTTTTAACCCTACTTGGTCATATTTAATAATTTTTCTTTTTTATATTTTATTTTCTAGTTGATATGATATTTTCTAGTTGATATGATCACCATATATGATATGCATCCAAACATCACTATGTACCCCTTAATATGTAAGGTGGCAGTTTTGCTGCCTCCATCCCCCCGTCACCTACATTAGGTATTTCTCCCAATGTTATCCCTCCCCAATCTCTCCAACCCTTAATATGTAAGGGGTACATAGTGATGTTTGGATGCATATCATGTATGGTGATCATATCAGCATAGTTAGCATATCCATTATCTCCAACATTTATCATTTCTTTGTGTTGGGAACATCCAATATCCTCCTTCTAGATATTTGAAACTATAAAATATATTATTGTTAGCTATAGTAGGTCTATAGTGCTACAGAACACTAGAACCCATTCCTCCCTCCTACCTTCCCAGCCTCTGGTGTCCTCTGGTCTACTTTTTATTAATATTAGATCAACTTTTTTGAGCTTCTGCATGTGAGTGAGGACATGTGGTGTTTAACTTTCTTTTCCTGACTTATTTCACTTAACATAATCTCTTCCAGTTCCATCCATGTTACCATGAATGAAAAGATCTCATTCTTTTTATGGCTGAATAATAGTACATCATGCATATATGCCATATTTTCTTTATCCATTCATCTATTGTTGGGTACATGGATTAATTCTATGTCATGGCTATTGTGAATAGTGCTGCAATAAACATGGGAGGGCAGATGTCTCTTCAGTATACTAATTTCCTTTCATATGGATGTGTACCCAGTAGTGAGACTGCTGAATCATGTGGAAGTTTTATTTGTAGTTGTTTGAGGAACTTCCATACTGTTCTCCATAATGGCTGTACTGGTTTAACATTCCTACCAACTGTGTAAAAGTGTTCCCTTTTCTCCACATCCTCACCAACATTTGTTATTTTGTCTTTTTGATATTAGCCATCCTAACTGGGATGACATGATATAAAAAAAAAATCAAAACTACCTCACAGTGGTTTTGATTTGCAGTTCCCTGATGATTAGTGATGTTGAGCTTTTTTTTTTTTTTCTAATGTTTCTTGGCCATTTGTATGTCTTCTTTTGAAAAATGTCTGTTCATATTATCTGCCCACTTTTAATCAGATTGTTTTGCTTTGAGATGTTTGAATTCCTTCTATATTCTAGATATTAATTCCCCATTGAATGGATGGTTTGCAAATATTTTCTCCAATTCTGTAGCTTTTCCTTTCACTCTGGTTGTTTCCTTTGATGTGTAGAAGCTTTTAAGTTTGATATAATTTATTTTTTATTTTATTGCCTGTGCTTTTGAAGTCTTATTCACAAAATCTTTTCTGAGACCAATATCCTGGAGCATCTCTCCTATGTTTCCA
>CAUYLG010000837.1:0-49718 GCA_963573385.1 Cacajao melanocephalus
ATGCAAACTACCATCAGAGATTACTACAAACAACTCTATGCACATAAACCAGTAAATCTGGAAGAAATGGATAAATTCCAAACAATACAAAAAGAAGGAATCCTGCCTAACTCCTTCTATGAGACCAACATCATCCTGATACCAAAATCTGGCAGAGAAACAACTAAAAAAGAAAACATCAGGCCAATATCCATGATGAACATCGATGCAAAAATCTTCAATAAAATACTGGCAAACCAAATCCAACAGCACATCAGAAAGCTTATCCACCACAATCAAGTAGACTTCATACCTGGGATGCAAGGCTAGTTCAACATATGCAAACCTATAAACATAATTCACCACATAAACAGAACGAAAGACAGAAACCACATGATTATCTCAGTAGATGCAGAGAAGACCTTCAACAAAATTCAACAGTACTTTATGCTAAAAACTCTCAATAAACTAGGTATCGATAGAACATATCTCAAAAGAATAAAAGCTATTTATGACAAACCCACCCAGCCAATATTATACTGAATGGGCAAAAATTGGAAGCATTCCCTTTAAAAACTGGCACTAGACAAGGATGCCCTCTCTCACGACTCCTATACAATATAGAATTGGAAGCTCTAGCCAGAGCAATCAGGCAAGAAAAAGAAATAAAGCGCATTCAATTTGGAAAAGAAGAAGTCAAATTGTCCCTATTTCCAGACGACATGATCATATATTTAGAAGACCACATCATATCAACCCAAAACCTCCTTAAGCTGCTAAGGAACTTTGGGAAAGTCTCAGGATACAAAATCAATGTGCAGAAATCACAAGTATTCCTATACACCAATAACAGAAAAACAGCCAAATCATGAGTGAACTCCCATTTATAATTGCTACAGAGAGAATAAAATACCTAGGAATACAACTAACAAAGGAGGTAAAAGATCTCTTCAAGGAGAACTACAAACCACTGCTCAAGGAAATAAGAGAGGACACAAACAGCTGGAAAAACATTCCATGCTCATGGTTAGGAAGAATCAATATTGTGAAAATGACCGTATTGCCCAAAGTAATTTATAGATTCAATGCTATCCCCATCAAGCTACCATTGACCTTCTTCACAAAACGGGAAAAAACCACTTTAAACTTCATATGGAACCAGAAGAGAGCCTGCATAGCCAAGAAATCCTAAGGGGGGAAAAAAAAAAGCTGGAGGCATCACACTACCTGACTTCAAACTATAGTGCAAGGCTACAGTAATCAAAACAGAATGGCACTGGTACCAAAACAGAAATATAGACCAATGGAACAGAACAGAGGCCTCAGAAGCAATGCCACACATCTATAACCATCTGATCTTTGACAAACCGGACAAAAAGAAGCAATGAGGAAAGGATTCCCTGTTTAATAAATGGTGTAGGGAAAACTGGCTAGCCATAAGCAGTAAACTGAAACTGGACCCCTTCCTTACACCTTACACAAAAATTAACTCCAGATGGATTAAAGATTTAAACATAAGACCTAACACCATAAAAACCCTAGAAGAAAACCTAGGCAAAACCATTCAGGACATAGGCATAGGCAAGGACTTCATGACTAAAACATCAAAAGCAATGGCAACCAAAGCCAAAATAGACAAATGAGACCTAATTAAACTTTAGAGCTTCGGCACAGCAAAAGAAACAATCATTAGAGTAAACCAGCAACCAACAGAATGGGAACAAATTTTTGCAATCTACCCATCAGACAGAGGGCTAATATCCAGAATCTACAAAGAATTAAAGCAGATTTATAGGCAAAACAAACAAACCAACCCATTCAAAAGTGGGCAAAGGATATGAAAAGACACTTTTCAAAAGAAGACAAATATGCGGCCAACAAACATATGAAAAAATGCTCATCATCACTGGTCATTAGAAAATGCAAATCAAAACCACATTGAGATACCACCTCATGCCAGTTAAAATGGTGATCATTAAAAAATCTGGAGACAACAGATGCTGGAGAGGATGTGGAGAAATAGGAACAATTTTACACTGTTGGTGGGAGTGTAAATTAGTTCAACCATTGTGGAAGACAGTGTGGCGATTCCTCAAGGACCTAGAAATTCCATTTGACCCAGCAATCCCATTACTGCATATATATCCAAAGGATTATAAATCGTTCTATCATAAAGACACATGCACACGTATGTTCATTGTGACACTGCTTACGATAGCAAAGACCTGGAACCAACCCAAATGCTCACTGATGATAGAATGGACAAAAAAAAAATAATGTGGCACATATACACCATGGAATACTATGCAGCCATAAAAAATGATGAGTTTGTGTCCTTTGTAGAGACATGGATGAACCTAGAAACCATCATTCTCAGCAAACTGACACAAGAACAGAAAACCAAACACCACATGTTTTCACTCATAGGTGGGTGAGGAACATTGAGAACACTTGCGCACTGGGAAGGAACAATACTCACAGGGCTAGGTTGGGGGCTGGAGGGGAGGGGGGCGACTATTGGGGAGAGGGAGGAGGGGGTGTATAACACTGGGAGAAGTACCTGATGTAGGCAACGGGTCGGGGCGGCGGGGGATGGAGACAGCAAACCACCATGGCATGTATGTAGTTATGCAACAGTCCTGCAAGATGCAGGACATGCGCATGTACCCCAGAGCCCAAAGACAATAAAAAAAAAAATCAAAAGGAGATGAAATAAATGCAAAATGTACATGACAAAATTACAGAGTTAAAAGGAAGAGAGGAGAATGTAAGTTTTAGGATAAGACCGAAGTCACTGGTGAAATCCTGAATGACAGGAGGTCCTTGTGACCTGCTTCTGTAAATGACTTTGTGATGGTGCAGAGCCCTTGGGACAAACCCAGTATTTTCATGTTTGAGCGATGGCATTACCAAAGATTCTCAACAGTATTCCTTTTATCACCCCACTTAGAAAAACTGGCTTATTTCTGTGGTGGGATTGGAAACCCACCATAATGATTAACCCAGCAAAATAATTAACAAAACCTCCTGGATTCCAGGAGGTTTTGTTAATTATTAAAAGACAGATTTGAACTTGCAGTCTGTCTGTGGAGTAATTTAATAACAAAATGTGTTATTCTATTCAAAGTCTAGTATGTTTTTAAGTTGCATACAGATTCAGAAGCTCTAAATGTCCTCCAAAATACGTTTGAGTGCTTCATGAAATCTTTTTTAATGTTTGTAAAACATTTGTCATTCCTGCCACATGCACAGATTTTACATTTCTGGCTTCAAAAAGTAAAGACTTAAAGAAGTGCAGTTGCCAAGTATTATTCCCTTTCACATTACATATTTTTGCAGTTACCTTTTCAAGGATTTCAGGTTTGGCATATAAAGGAGTTAATTAAATTTTTTTTCCCAGGAAGCAGCCAGCTAGACCACTGCCTCAGGCACATAACCTCAACTTACTCCTTTCCTCTGCTCATTTATTCCATATGTGAGAAGAGACTCCTCAAACAGCAAAGGTAGAGTACTCAGGCCAGGCAGCTGCTGATGGATTTTAGTAACTACAGCGCCAGTGTCTGAATCTCAACCCTGACAGCACACATCACAGAGGGGTGACAGCGGAGGCAAATCTGCCCGTATGAGTTGGCGGTGGATGACAATCTGCCAAACTAAAATAATGCAAGAGACATTGGTTGTATAAAAATGAACCAACTGGCTGGGCTCAGTGGCTCACGTCTGTTATCCCAGCACTTTAGGAGGCTGAGGCGGGTAGATCACCTGCAGTCAGGAGTTTGAGACAAGCCTGGCCAACATGGTGAAACCCCGTCTCTACTGAAAATACAAAAATTAGCCAGGCATGGTGGCGAGCACCTGTAATCTCAGCTACTCGGAAGGCTGAGGTGGGAGAATTGTTGGAACCCAGGAGGCAGAGGTTGCAATGAGCTGAGATGGCCCCACTGCACTCCTGCCCGGGTGATAACAGCGAGACTTGGTCTCCAAAGAAAGAAAAAAAGAATCAACTTGGCTTAGCTCTAAGATATTTTATAAGATTATGGGAATACCTTTTCATTTTTCCTTGAGATTGGTTGTGTACCCAAACCAGAAATATTAACAAAAACAGAATCATGTGGAAAAATGTTTCTTTTCTTAATCTCATTAATGCATGTTTATCATTAAGCAATTTTGTCAGTCTTCATAGCAAGAAAGGAAGTAATATTAAATTAAAATCAACTGTTTGGCAGTTACCCTACTAGTTTATTTACATGCATTACTTTTCCTTTAATAAACTTTTTCAATAGTGAAAAAACTAGGGCAAAAATGGTCAAATGATTTCTCCAAATTGCAGACCTGAAATTTAAACTAATTTCATTTGAATATACAGCCCCATTATCTTAAACTATTCCCTGAGGAGAATTCTCAATTATTGTTCATATAAAATCATTTATAGATTTTATTGCAGATAATCCTGTCTTACAGAAAGAGCTCAGGATTCTCTCCTGGAAACAGAAAGATCCATTACAAAGAAAAGAGTGACCATCTGGCCTTGTGGTATTATGTGGATTGGGGCCCTGAAGAATTTATATGATATCACTGAAAGCCAAGAAAAAGAAATTAATCTCTCTATGATATTATCTTAGAAGATAGATTATGGATCCATTGATGCATCAGATAAATAGAAAATGATCAAAAATAGATGTATTGATTGATGTAGATAAGTGTACATAGTTATATAAAAAAAGATTAACTCATTCATTCCTAGGATAAAAGTAATGTTATAGAAGCTAAAGAATACCACCTTGCATCTCTTTAAATTATTGATTGCATTCTGGAATAATAGTTCTTTTTTCTTTTTTTTTTTTTTTACCCCTACAGTTGGACAGTGTCACCTCCCTGATCCAAGCAGCTAAAAATTTAATGAATGCTGTGGTGCAAACAGTGAAAATGTCTTACATTGCTTCAACCAAGATCATCCGAATCCAGAGTCCTGCTGGGCCTCGGCACCCAGTTGTGATGTGGAGAATGAAGGCTCCTGCAAAAAAACCCTTGATTAAAAGAGAGAAGCCAGAGGAAACATGTGCAGCTGTCAGACGAGGCTCAGCAAAGAAAAAAATCCATCCAGTGCAAGTCATGAGTGAATTTAGAGGAAGACAAGTCTACTGAAACCACAATTCTACATACAGTGCCTATATGACAAAATCCTGGCTAACTACACTGCTTTATTTTATACTTGATAAGTTCTGTAACTTCACTAAGTTTTGCTGCTTAACTCACAAATAACATAAAATATTGGGAGCTAAATCAACATAAGCAATATATATTTGGGATCATGTCATTGTCATTTCTGTGTGGTCACCACCTAATAATGAATATTTGCTTGTTGAATGAATGAAATTATCACATATTATTCAGCCTTTCCCATCACAGAGATTATCTACTATTCATTACCAAATAAACACAGGAGATGCAAGAGAGTCCTGTTTATCTGTAATCATTCAAGTACCTTTACCATTCATATTTTGAATGAAAACACTAACATGAGCTCCTGACTTGGTTTTTTAATACAAACAAAAGACTTTTATGAAATATTTTCCCATTTAATCTCCATGTTTTCTTTACCTGATCTAACCTGGGACCTAACCTGGCAGAAATGTATAATTCCTGCATACATTTCTTTCATGAATACTACGGAATCTTTTTTTTTTTTTTTTTTTGGCTAAAGAAAAACCTTTTAATCTCTAGATATCTGTACTCAATTGTCAACTTATTAAGCTAACATCCATTATAAACTAATCAAATTTGAATAGTCAGGCCACTTGCTGGATTTTGAAGGTCAACCTTGGTAATTAATGAAATGCTTTATTAGCGTTATGAAGGTTACGATGAGTTCTGATGCCACATACGCACCTTTAGGGTTTCCACCGTGTTAGAGAGTTCTGCACTTTTGAGTGTTAGATCTATCAGAATATGCATGTGAAAGAAGAGCTATCACCCACTGTGGAAGTGAGACACCAAACTGTATCCCAGTGAGTTATATTGATAACAACAGAAGTGCAAGTTCTATAAGACTCTATTTCTACAAACGTAAAAATACATTTTTATCAGCGTGCAATTGTAATTAAAAGGAAAATCCAAGTTTGAAAAACCTTTTGGCATTGAGTGAAATACAACTGCATGAACTGTACCATTGAACTATGAAGCAAAGTTAATGGCAATAAAGCTGGAGTAATTTTAACAACATTCTTTTAAATAAAAGTCACTGGGGTTATTTTATAACTCCAGTCACTGCGTTCATTCCTAGTTGAGTTCATAATGGACTTTATAACAGTTTTAGAATATAGTGTCACTCTCTCTCTCTCATTCTCTCTCTTTTTCTCCCCCTACCCTCTTTCTTTCACAAAGTGCCCTTAACAGAAACTCTGTGGAGGCTGTAAGTTTTGTTTTCCTTTTTTCTCATTCTTAAAGTTCTGATTCACAGACTTTTTTAAAAAACATTTTCTATTCTACATTATCATAATAATATTATATTGTAACTTTTTGCTTGTAAAACATTCCCATTGCTATGAGAGTTGTCTCAACAACGATGTAACCTTAGATTGATAAGAAAAAACTTTACACATACAATACCAGTTGCTACTAGAAGGACTGGTTTGGGTAAAAGGATGCATGAAACATTTAAAAGCATAAATATTGAGAGTATGATATGTGTGGAATCTTAAGCATAATTGTATGGGAAAAGAAGGATCTATTTAATAGGTTATTAATTACACAGGAAATGTTAAAATTCTTGTAATGAATTATTTCAGTTTTCCAAGTAGCTGGATTGCCTGAGCTCAGTGTAAAACTTCCTGGGAAGTGAAGGCAATAAACTCCTCCCTGTTTTACACTATAGACTGTCCTACAATAACTATTTCAAACAGAATCCACTCCCCAGAAGAAAAGGCAGTAAGAAGGGAATTAGGGAATTCAGATGATTCTGTTTTTCAGAACTATCTAGATTATTGAGGCAAACGGAGACTGTCTTTTATTGAAATGCTCCCATCATTTTCTGCTTTAAGTGTAGATGTTGCAAGAATGACAGCTGTGGTACATCTTTCTTCTAGATAGAAGTATAAATTTATAATTTGTGGATAAATTAATTTTATTTTAATCACCAAACTACCAGCTGTATGGAATTTTTATTTTTAATCACGAAACTATCAACTATATATCTTAGCTCCTAAAGCCACATGCCCAAGAATTATAAGCATCTCATTTAGAAAATCTAATGTTCACTTGACCCGACATCATCTTTCCACGTGTTGGAGTTTAGAACATGCAGTATTGGACACCAAAAGAACAGAAATAATTTGAAATTATACAGTAACTGGGCTGGGCATGGTTTCTCATGCCTGTAAATCTCAGCAGTTTGGCAGGCTGAGGTGGGCAGAGCACGAGGTCAGGAGTTTGAGCCCAGCCTAACAATTACCAAATAGCCTCCATCTCTTTGATAAAAATGACTTTTTAGCCAAAGTGAGATGTAACAAGTTCTCCTCTTTAACAAAGGCGGATTTTCAGCTTAGCTCAAGGCAAACTATAATTAAACAAAATAATAAAAATTTTAACTCAATGAATGTCCCAGGAGTTAATCTGCTGTAGTAATCAATGGTGCCATAAAAACAAAATGCATAGAGCTGAAAAAGGCATCTGTCTACCTGAGTGAATTCCTGCAGTAGGCAGCATTTCAAAATTTAGTTTGATTCAAACCTGTTGATAAAAACAGATGCTTATATGCAAGAAAAACTGGCAGCAAGATATTAATAAATCTATTTGTAGTTAATCAATAAGCATGACACATTTATATTTAGGTATTTCTTCTGAAGAGGAATGTCAGAAATTTCTTAATGAGAGTGATAATTTGCTGATCCATCTATGTACCTTCTGATGTCTCATCACAGAGATTGGTGCTTCCTCTGATAATATATTTGCTTGATCCTGCTAATAAGAACTTACCTTTCTTTTTAAATCAAATCCATTTCTGTTGGGAAAAACATTCCTTGAGACGGAGGAGTGGGTGGTTACAACCCGTAAGTGCAGTTCCACCCCTGGTTATCCACCAGCATACCTGCCAAATGTTAGACTGAAATTAGAATGCAGATTTTAAAACTATTTATCAAGTAATAATCCACTAAAGGGTCTTCTCCTAATTAGAGAAATTTGAAGATTTTTATCAAATATAAAAAAGTGAGAAATAGAAATCATTCCCTTTCATTTATCACAAATTAAAATTATTGGAGTAAAATGTTTCTTTCAAGGGAGTTTCTGGATAGTTCTTGGGTGAGTCAAGAAAAAACTCAAACACTAAATTTCTAAGCTAATTTGTTCATTGTTTATGTTTATTATATAAGCGTAAACTAAAAATGTATTAGAAAAAAACAATATAGTCTTCACATTCACAAGTGTGCCTTCTGGCCTTTGAAATCTCTTAACATAAGATCAATATAACATATTTGTTCCCCATAAAAATCTCTTACACACAGGGAATAAGGGCCTCCAAGCTACACAGAGACAACCATTCTTGCAGTCTGGCATTCTTGACACCTTTACCTTCAAAGGCGGTGGGTTTTCAATTTCAAGCTAAAATTGTGAATATACAATTAAGGGCTCAGTTTGGACCTTCAAACCAAATAATGCTCGTCAAATTAAATAATGAGTGGCTAAAACACCTCATGTGTAACAACAGGGTAAGTGACTTCAACAGCTTCCTAAACCTTCACTTTGAGGGTGGTCTTCCCATTTCACCTACCTCTGGGCTAGGTATCCTCTGCTAACCGCTAACAATTTCCTACCAAAATAGTTCAATTGGGACTGCCCATCACAACAAATTACTCCAGTTAATGCCCTTTCCTCTTCTTCGGTGCACCAAAAATATTGCTCTCCCATCTCTCATCTCTATCCCAGTTATAAATTGACTAATATATTTTTCAGAGTTTTAGTCAAAATTATGAATTTTAATTTCCAGCAGCATTATTCCTTTAGTCTTTCTATTCCCCAAAAAACATTCTTAATTTTTTTGGTGTCAACTGTACATTTCTGTCCTGGAGATTGGGGTTGCCATGGCTACAGATTTCTGTATAGTGGCAGAACGAGTGGAATAAGATCTGAGACTGCTCCTAGTGATATCAACCATTCTCTTGTGAACTCACTGCAGAATGGACAGCCTCCTTCAGTTTCATTGTAAGTAATTCTCTAGGTTGGCGAAGTAGGCACCAGAATCTCAATTCGAATGAAATCTGTACTTTCTTTTGTTGGCGTATGTTTTGCAAAGACAACTTGCCTATTATATATTTAGGAATCAAATATTCATCTTTTCTGTTTGTAAAGTCAGAAATATTTTAGTTAAAAATAACACAATTGTTATATTATTTTAATAATTTTTAAGTAAAGTAGGAAAATTTCTGCCACTTGAGATGTTACTGTTTTTATTATATGTCACATACCAGGAAAGAACACTTATTTAGATGAAAATTTCATTTCTTTCTTTATGACTGTTTTCCCATACCATTATGATATGTTTAGTGTTAGTATATTCTATTTTACCACCAAGCAAATAAGCCAGGACTAATAACAATAGCATTTTGAGAGTTTTTATTTGGGCATTTTGGTTCTAACTGGGAAAGAAAACGTAGATGCTATTAAAACTAGTTGCAACTAAAAATGTTTTGAATGAGGCTACTAACACTATCTTAGACATCTCAAAGAGAAAGAAAGAGACTAAAATATTAAATACTTGTTTGCCATTTTAAACTGATTCACATGAAAAAGAACATATCTTCTATTAAAGCAAAATAAAGAATAGTTTAAAACACTAGTCATCATTTTAAAATATAGCTTAAAACACTACATTCATAGCATGTGAATATTTTCCCCCTAACAGACAAGACAGAATCCATTTCTGGACACTCTAAAAGAAAATAATGTTAACTGAGAGAACTCTTTCCAAATGGAACTCAATCTGACCAGAATCCCATCTGCAGGCAATAGATTGGCTGTGGGGTTGACCTTAAGTTTTATCCTGAGATGAGATGCTTCATGACTGCTGGCTGCATTATGGCATCTAGCAGTTCCCACTGGTTTGTGGGAACAAAACACATGGATTGATATTCAATATGAGTTTGGTAAGTTGGAGAAAAATGGAGACAATACCGAGTAGTCTAAAGGGACAACAAATAAGAATGTGCCAGAGGTAGGGAAGGGTAAGAGAGGGGTAGATGCAGAAGCAGTTAGTTTTCATAGACAGAAGAGGGAAGAGTGTTTTGGTTCTATGAAGATTAGGCAGCCCTCCTGAGGAAAATATTAAGGATAGAATGAGACACTTGTCTTGATGGTTTGGTGGTTTAGTGAAGTCATGTTGAAGGCAAAAGAATGAACTACACAAACTTTTAGCATGATTTAGTAATATTGTTTGTATGTTGAGAAACAGAAATTCAGCCGCTCTCCTGATTAATGATAGGTGAAATTCTTCCCAATATCAGAGCTAATCTGGGTAATCAGACATTCATATATTTAATGACTATTTGTTAAATAACTATGATGGTCCAGGCACTGTTCTAGGTTCTTAGGATATACTAGATAACAAAACAAATAATAATCCTTGCCCTCACGTGCCAGCTCTGTATTAAATGCTGTCATCTTATTCAGTCCTCCAAATAACCCTATAGGATAGGCATTCATTCCATAGATAAAGAAACTGAGGCTTAAACAGAATGATAATCTTGCTCAGAGTCCCACTGGCTTTAAAATAAGGTTTATTGCACCCTGTGTTCTGAACTTTTAGCCACCATAATATCCAGACTTCTTGGAAATTTTAATTGAATTTGTCAGTTAATAATGAGATACGTATTTCAAATGCTGGCTGGCCTTCTGTGTAAAAGCAAAAAAATAAATAAACTTAAAAAATATATCAATATATATCTTACATCATTCAAGACAGGTACATGGTTAGCTAAATATTCTCACCACTAATAACTGAGTGTAGAGTGTCAGGTATGTGGGAAGTAAATTATTTACGTGATCTGAAATAAGAGGGCAACCCTTGCCAAATTACTTTTATTACAACAGAGAAGAATCCTTCAATGGAAGTGTGTCTGTTTCAGCCCATCTTCAGTGTTGGTTGGTTAATACCATTTCTGGACACCATTTCTTTCCTCTTTTACTGCTAACTAACATGTGACTGTGTTTAAAATTATAGATTGCAGGAGAGCGTTGGCCAAGGATTATTGTAGTAGGATAAATTTTCCCTGTATTTGAAATTTACCCAAACTGTAACAAATATATCTTTCCTTCTTTATGGTCACACATGTGTATAGTATGTGCCTGAATACAGGTAAACTTCATCTTTTAACATCACATGGCCTTTTTAAGAGTCAACGAAAGGCTAGGCTCTTCTTGCCCCACGTTGCTGGATAGACCTTCAAATCTCAGGCCTTGGAGAGTTAAATGACTCTCTGATATTTCTTATGGTGGAGCCACATAAGAAATACATGCATTCCCACTTTGAGCAATGGAATGTGTATATTTGGGATCTTCACTTTTATGTATCTGGTAGGCATGATGGTGTTTATTCCCAACTGTAGGAAAGGAAAGCCCTCAAGAAGAAAATTGTCTTTCAAAAAGGCTCAGATTTCTAACAATTATGTCTAAAAATTTCTTCAATACAGAACATGTACAAAAGCCATTTAATATTAGCAGAGTAGTCCCTGTGTTTTCATTTCAAATGAGATATTTTCTAGTTCCAAAGTTTATTTCCTTGGCATTTTCAAGAACAATGGTTATTTTTAGTTCTGGTTATTTGGTCTTGGAGGTCCTGTGACACTTCTTTAAACATTTAAAGGCCCCTTTGAATAGTTGTATCAATAGTTCAAAAGCCTGCAGATGTCTTGTTTTTCTATTCTGACAGCCAAGCTTATGCATTCTCAGGCCAGCCTTACGCATGTCACATCAATTTCCCATCTGTGTAAATTACCTGAACCTCTTTGTGGTGTTCACTGAAAGTGGAGCTTCTATTAAGGGATTTATTTGACCTGGGCTTTTAATACCAGATTTGTACTGGATTGTTTATCAATAAAGCAAAGGAGTAAGTCAGAGATGTTAGTCCCTGCTCTCAAACAGAATTTTCCTCCTTCCTGAATATTTAAACATAAAATTTTAAACTACTATAAAAATCGTGTTCCATTGCTTGCCAAATCTTATGCCATTATAATGCTCTATTCTTATACGTTAGCATATATTGTGTCCATGGGGATATAAATATGAGAACTTCAGCAACTGTCTTGCAGGGTTAAGCTGTGCTATTTGTTGATCTTGCAAATTTTTCTCATGTGGTACAGTCTCTCCAAAGAAAATTTCCTTAGATCTAAATGACAGCATAATGGTTTCTCCTCCATATCCGTGACTAACAAGTCCCTGAAAACAGAAGTAGACATATGTTATGCCCAATTTAGTACCTAATAATTGAGGCTTAAAACAAAATTTTCTTGGGCAAGTTGGGTGATTAAATATGAATTAAAACTTCCAGAGAAAGATTTCCAGATGCCCCTGTTTTCCATTTTGATTATGGTTTTAGTTTCATAGCAACTTGGGAAAAAAATTCATTTACTTTATGTACTATTACAAGCAACAACTTTGACAGCTTAAACTTAGTGACCTCTGTGAAGGTAATATGCACATTATAATTTAGGATAAAAGCAGATTTAAACTAAGACTTTCTGAGATGAAATAAAAATAAGCGATTCCTAACAGTCATGTTTATTGCAGCAATATCTTGGGAGCTTAAGTTTAGTGGCACTTGAGGTACTTCTAACCATCTTGCTTGTACATTTTACCCTGCTCTGCAGAGACAGAATGTGATTGAATGAACTGCCCATTATATTAATGTCCAGTTCAAAGCAGTTTTGTGCTTTGGCTATAGATAAAATTTGGCAAAAACACTGTAGGTCTTTCTGATCCAGATTTATTCTTAAGGTATTTTCACCAATCAATAAAAATGAATTATTTACCCAGAAATCGAAACAGCTCTTTATTATCCTATGACATTGACATAGAAGCCCAAATACTCCTTGTTTGAAATCCTGCATGTTTTTTGGGTTTAACTGAATCAATAATTTTTTTAAATTGTTCTCTTGATTGCTTTATTTCACATATGTAACAGTGGGTTTGTTTTGGTTATATAGTATTATTTTACTTTATTCTAATTTCAACTCATGTCACTCTGTAGCTCATTAAGAATTTGTTCAACTGATAATTAAACCATGTGTGTTAAAGCAATAAAAATGAAAAGATTGGCTATGCATTTTATGTTGATAGTTGGTGGTGTGTTTCTTGGGTGGGGCGAAAAGAAATGGAGGTTAATGAATTGCTGAGTAGTCCAACCACATGTTTCTAAGGGTCACCTTCATTCTTATTCTCTTTCAGTTTTACATATTATAATTCAGGAAGGTACAAACTACTGCATGCCCACAAGCAACCTGAAGTATATCTGACAGAATTAAATTCGTAGTCTAAATGAGCCTTTTTGGTCTAATACAGGCATTAGTCTTGGGCATTAGACATGCCTTTAATAGTTCTGTCTATGTAGCTCAAGAGTTGTTCTTTAACTTAGGACATTATGAAAATGACTAATAACTTTTCTAAGAATGTCTGAACACATACTCCATAGCGATCATGGAATAATACCATTGGTTCTACCAATGCTCTTTTATCTAAAAATTGGTGGGTTTCTAACATCCATCTTCCTCATCTTTAGGCCGATGATAATCCTTTCTCAGTATGAATCCCACGGGGATAGCCTTTGGATCCTCTTCCAGGGGTCACAGAGGTTGTTGCTGTGTACTCTAGGACATCACATCATTTTCTCCCTGTAGGGCCCTTACTACTTCAGAACACCTATTGCTAAGTCTCAGTCTGCAAGTTACCAAACTGCAGTCTGTTAAGTATTGTCTTCATCACTTGAGTATTCTGAAAGACCATGTTTCCCCGCATTCGGTTCTTCCAGACACCATCTGACTCTGTTAATGGAAATGCCAGTGTGGTGTTGCCTTTCTGCCCCAGTCTGTCCTGGGCCCCAGGAGCCCATAATTGCTCTGGCAGCACCATTCTCTCTGCCTTGATCAGTTTGTCATGCTTGCTCTGGGGGTGGAAGTGGAACTAAAAGCACTCTTGGCAAGAAGAGTCTGTTCCTGCCTGGAGGCTGAGCTGATGCCCTGACATTTCCTGGGCAGGACCATTAAACATTCCATCCAGGAGCAGTAACTCAGAGATGTAACTTCCAGTCACTGCATGTTCATCCTGTGGCCTCTGAAGGAAAAGCTACTGTCCCTAATCAAGTAACCCTGACTTCCTGCTTTGTCTGAATTTTCCAGCTTTAAAAAAGAGAAGTTTCCTTGGTGTATGGGCCACAAAAGGGCATTCTCAGGAAGACAAAGGGAGTGTCAAACCCAAGGGAGCTGGCAAGAGGAGGGGTTTAGGTAGAGTGGATCACACAAAGACTTTTACAAAATTGTCCTTTGTCCCTAAGGCTCATGGAGGGAGCCTGGAGGCACAAATCTGCTTCTCTGAGCTTTACAAAGAGGTGAAATGCTCTCCTTTCTGCCATATTCTTGCCTTCTCACTGTCCCTTTAGCTGTTGATAGTGACAGGATGTTGGGTGTGCAGATAAAATATGCATGTTTCACTTATAACATCAGAAAAGACAGTTTTCTAGCAGTACTATTGAGGACTACTATGTAGAAGTACTATTCAGACTAAACTGAAAGGACCAAAAGTGTGCTGTCCTCCTGAATACAGACCTGAACACCTCCCTTGGGAGTCTATCTGCAGGCATTGATTTAAAGAAGGTAGGGGCATAGAACTAACTATACTTTTGTTCTGCTTCAGAGGAAGCCTGTGTGGTGGTACTGGGGATCCACAGCTTGATCCTGGAATATGGCTGCTTCTTTCTAATAAGTGCATCTCCCACCCATTAGGTTAATCGATTATGTGGCAGTCACTCTGAGGCTAGGTTTGGAAGACCCTAATGCTGTCCTAGGTCCAGCATTAGAGTCTTCCAAATGCCAGAGAAATGTCTGAGCCCCTTAGCTCCATCATATTCTGAAATCCTGGAAGCAGTGATCATATCATGTATACTTTTGTATCTCCAACAACTGGCACAGTGAATGGCACAGCACATGGGAGGAACCTGACTGATATTTTTGGAAGGAATGAACAAAACCACGAATAAGTTTATTTCAAACGAGTGAATGCAGACCCCTACTGCTCTGTAACCTCGGCCATCTGCTGAACGATGAAAACCAAAATTCTGAGAGCTTTGGTAATTTCCACGTTTACAGAGACCAAACCAATGTCAGGGAAAGAATTTGAAAACTCCTGATTCTTCCTACCACTCTTTCTCAACACTGCCACTGCCTTAGGTAAATGAAAGTTACTGATAAGGAAAAGCCACTGGGTGTTTCTCACTCATTTGCTTATTCAACAGCGAAAAATATTTCTTGAGGGACTGTTACATGCAAAAGGGTTACGGATGATAGAAGCATGAATGTGTTGAAATCAAGACTTGGGCTCCTCAGGTTAATTAAAGTAATTAGCAGCACTAGGGAAATAAAAATTCTGCTCAGGGGAATCTTACCATGGTACCGGAAAGCAAATCAAGTTTCTAGAGGGGAATTTGTAGAGGTTCTAATAGGAGGGTGGTTATGGTTTAGCAGTTTACAGAATGATAACATTCCAGGGGTAGGGTATGTACCAAGGCACAGAAATAAGAATATTTGTCACATGGAGGGTCAACTGGCCAGAGTGGAGGGCACAGAATGGCACTGATAGGATAGAAATGCAGAAAGGCAAAAGTGGGGTAGATCATAGAGGAGTCAATGTCAGGCTAAGGTGCTAAGGCTTTAGTTTAGATGAGGACAATACTGAAGTCTCCTAGCAAGCAAGTTCCCAAATACAAGCAAAGTTATAAGATGACCCATTAGGCGGTAAAATGTAGGACTGATAAGTTATTTACAGTGAGAGAAGGAACTAGGAAAAATCAGTTGCACTAGTTCTGTATGAGATAAACAAATGCCTGGGTGAAATTATCGGGATAGTGATAAAAAGATACATTGTCAAACCAGAGAGAATCACACAAACTGACAGTAATAATTGTCAGCCTCAGCAACAAATTCTGTGAAAGAAATTGTTTCCAGTGTATCTGGTCACATTAAAAAGAATCAACTGTCTGAAAGCATAATCATATATGCTCTAATAGATGACGAAAGATGAACACAAATCATATTTATCATGCATTTACCAAGTGCCCAGAATTATTGTGCCAAACATGTATCTGCACTATTACATTGACTCTTCACTGAGGCCTATGGTTACTCCATCCAGTCCCACTCTACAGATAAGGACATGCAGACCCAGTTTAAGTAATTTGACCACGCTCACCCCACCAGTGAAAGGCAGATTTGTGATTTGAAACTACGAAGCCTGAATTTGTCTCTGCTCTTTAATATAAATTATTCTGCAGACCGGAATCATTTTGATTTTTCACCATCAAAGATCTGAACAGTTTTAGTTTCTTCTGTGTTCCATCTGAATGAACCCACAGCTGGAGACATCCTAAAAATGGTAGCAGGAGAGTTACCACAAGGGACTTTCCCAAACCATCCCAAGATGAGGCCCACTGGGATTCCAAAGAAAGAAGCACTAAATACCAGGGTGATCAGTCCGAACTGTTTACTAGAGAAACTGAGGAACTTACATACAGAGTGCTACAGAGTCCTTGAAACAAATATTGAGAAAAGGGATGTTTCATCTAGATATGTCTGCAAAGAAGGGATTAGGTTCTGGCGCTCATATGGGGATTTAAGGAATTTGGTTTAGGGCTGGGGCCAGTTTTCATGAATTTAGCAACATGTTCGATCTCTTAGTGATTCAAGCAACAATCTAAACAAGTTTATCAGTGCCTGGAAATGTTCAGTGCCTTAGCTTGGGTTCAAGCATCAAAGAAAATACATACAGTTGGCCCAGTCACAAAGTGGTCAAGGCACTCTGTGTTTCTTCATCACTTCAAAGAAAAAAGTAAGGGCAATTTGGGGGACCCTACAGACTTGCAAATGACTAAAGACAAACAGGCTTATGTCTATTAGTTTAAACATCAACTTATTTTCTTAGTCTGATCAACTCTAGCCCTACTGACAATCTGAACAGTCAGCTCACAAGATGTATAGTAGCAGAGCTTCTGCTTCTAAGTTACTTGTCCCAATTTTTAAGTATTCAGAAGAGTGTATGTGAAAACAAGAGATACCCACAACACTCAGTGCTTTTCCATATTTTCCTTTGATGTATACCTGACTACAAAGTAAAGAGCTCAGAAAATATGAGACACTGTAACTGAAGAGCAATCATAAGTCTTAGATTTTATCTAAAACTTTAGATACATTTTGCATTCTACTATGGGATATATCCTTGTTTATTTTACTACAGTACAGTTTATTTTATTTTAAAGGCAATGTCACATTTTCCTTCCAAATAATGATGCTCAAGTGGGTTGCATCATGTTTATCTTGTGCCTTGCCTGAAATTTACTGGGATGGCTGTATCTGATTTGAGAAATGCTAAAACAGGCCAGATGTGTGACTACTGTGGTGTGGCAAGATGACACCATGGCCAACAGCACAGACTTTGGCACGACCCCACCTGGTTTGCATCCTGGCTCCATCGCTATTAGCTTTAGCCTTCTCAAGCAAGTTCCTAAACCTCTCATTACCTTTCATTACATATTCTCATTTGTGAAACAGAGCTTACATTTCATAGTTCAATTAACAAAATATTTGTAAGTCTTACAATCAATGCCTCTTAGATTCAGTGAAACATAATGTATCCTACCACACAAGATTGTTATGAATATTGAATGAATATAAATAATATGAATGATGGCTTGCATAAAGTAAACACAGCATAAAAATTTAACCATCATTATTATATATATAATTGAGAAACTTCGAGATTAAAACATGCAAATCACACTTTTAAAACTTTCTTTTATAGAGGGAATAAGGAGAAAGAAATGCCTGGGGCAGGAAAGCAAAAGCATGCCAAGGAATCATAGAGAGTAGCCAGTTAATATTAATTCTGTCAGCGAATATTTGTTGAATGCACATGGGTTGGATATTCTTCTAGGTACTAGGGCTGAAGCAGTCAGTAAAAACAATCTAGCAGTAGACATAGGAGTTAATTAAATAATGCATTCAAGGTACACATTTTTATCTCTAATCATTGCCACCAAGGAGAGTGGCATTGGTGCAATGAACCTAAGTTGAGAGGATTTGGCTGAATTGGGAAATCTGGAAAGGCTGGTCTGAGCAAGTGAGCTCCAAGCGGACATCGGAAGAATCAGCGGGAGCTTGCTGGTGAGATGTGATGACAGCATTGTAAGCAGAATGAGCAGCCTGTGTGAAACTCCTGTGGGAGGAGCAGCCCCACACACAGCGGGTTCTGAAAGCAGTCTGGTGGGGACTGTGAAAGTCAGCTTGCAGGAGAGGGAGTCCAAGGATCAGCAGGGGGTGGCTGGCCAAGACAGGGAAGACAATGAAGGAACCAGACAAATCGTGCCCTTTGTAGTTCCACAGACCACAAGCAAGGTCAGAGGCAGGTCCCCCACACTATGTCTCTCGCTACAAGGAGGCTTGGTGACTGCTCAGAACCCTTCTTCCACCCCAGGCCTCTCCTCCCTCATGCCAGCCTAGCACATTCTTCTCCTGGGAGGAAAAAAATAACTCTGAGTTGCATTTTTACAAATGGAAAAATACATGGGTTTCTATTTCTGGCATTCATTTTGTGGAATATGACAGAAATATTTCAACCCAAATAGGCATAATTTCTCAGCTTCATATTCCTCAGGGCCTCTGCTGTGGGTCACATCTCCTTCTCAATGCTCTGATATGTCTACACTGGCTCCCCTGTTTATCCCTGCATAAGAAGAGTTCTCTCTGTTTCATAGACATGCCAGAGGTGCCCTTGTGAAAACAACTCTCTACAAAAGGAATTCAAAGTAGTAGAGATGTTCATCCTTAGGAAGAATTTATAGGGGAAGGTCTAAAAAAGGAAATGACTGTTTTGTCCTTCATTACAAAGCATTTTGGGGAAAAATGAAGAGGGAGAAGAATAAGTAAAAAGAGAAGATGCAGGAAATTTATAATCATCTATTTTTTTCTTAATTGATTATAAAAGCGAATATATCAAATAATTCATAGATACTGGTTAGAATGTTGATCCAGGATTGGCCTTTATTGGAATAAGCAAGAAGAAGTTTGGATGTAAGATCTTCTGATCCTAAGTTGAAGATTAAGTGCTTTCCCCACAGGGATGCTCAGGGGAGGACTGCATCGTGGCTAGAAATGAGGACACTGACTGTGACAACCCAAGTTTGAATTAGCTCATATCTCCGTGCCTGAGTTCTGTGACCGATAAAATGGGTATGTACCTGCAATATGTGTAAGATAGTTAAATAAATTACTGTATTGAGAAGTACTTGAAAGGGCCGGGTGCGCTGATTACATGCAGTGGCTCATGCCTGTCATCTCAGCACTTTGGGAGGCCAAGGCAGGCGGATCACCTGAGGTCAGACCATCCTGGCCAACATGGTGAAACCCTGTCTCTACTAAAAGTAAAAAATTAGCTGGGTGTGGTGGTGGGTGCCTGTAATTCCAGCTACTAGGGAGGCTGAGGCAGGACAATCACTTGAGTCTGGGAGGTGGAGGGTGCAGTAAGCCGAGATCATACCACTGCACTCCAGCCTGGGTGACAGAGGCCAGACTGGTCTTGAACTCCTGGCCTTGTGATCACCTCACAAAGCGCTAGGCCTCCCAAAGTGCTGGGATTATAGGCATGAGCCACCACATCCAGCCTGAATCTTCATTCTTTAAAGTAAATATTATCAACATATCCATTTATAGCTGAGAAAACTGAGGTTCAGTTTAAATATTGCTCAAGAAACAGAAGATAAGCAGCAGAAGAGTCACGTTTTAAATATAGACTGGAAACATATTAAATACTTTTAAAAAGCACAAGATAGCATTAATTATTATGAGCTTGTCTCTGAGCCAGGCTAATTGCCTTAAACTACTACCTTCTCAAATTACTATCTAAGTAAAGACAGGAAATTAATGTAGTATCTCTGAGCTCCATTTTTCTATCTGTAAAGTGGAGATACTACCTGTCCCATAGGGTTAACTCCATAGGGTTATTGTAAGGATTAACTGCAAATACGCACACAACATATTTGGTGCAGTGCCTGGTCCATAGCAAGTGTACAATGAAAAGCAATTAACGTAATTGCTAAATATATATTACACAATATAGTATAGATGATGTCTGTATGTGTGCATGTGTGCCATAAACCTATTTCTTTCTTCTCCATTTTGCTAAGATCTCTTCTTGCTTGGGTAGAACAGCAGCTCTATGGCCCTCACCAGGGCTTCCAAAGTTATTATGACAACCATTCCTTTTCACTAACCTACTACCATGTAATCAAAACACCTTTAAAATAGATTCCAAGTTGTAGGTTACCTTTGATAAAAACTTGGTAAAGTTATTTTGGTGTTACTGAATAGTTGATCTCTCACTCCATTTTCTCCACCACTACATAAAATAAATGCAATCACAGGAAACCTCGTGATGATGATCATCACCACCACCACCATGACAACCTCAAGCATTACTGGTTATTTCATGCCATGCATTGTGCTAGATGTTTTACATCTGTTATCTTACTTCTCACACAAAAAAGTAGCTCATCTTGGCCATACCAGCAGGTAAGAAAATTGGGGCAAAGGGAGATAATAAATTTACTCCATATGATGCTAAAATCAAAAAAGTTGCCTTATCCCCCTCTCACAGCATGCGATAGGGGTGTGGCTTGCTTCTTCGGTGCCTGCTTTTCATAACCTTAGGTAGAGCATGCAGATGGGCAGGTCGTGGGGAGTGCTGACTCCTCAGCAGTGTCTGCAGTTGAGTGTTTACAGCTCCTGAAGCCCTGGTGGGCGTGTGTTACAGTGTGCTCTTTCCGTTTTGCTGTCGGCGTGTGGCTGCTATTAACTGGCTCAATTAGACCCTCTGCCTTATTTCTGTAGCCCAGGTTCTTGCCTTGGTGTTACCAGAAAAATTGAATCACATGGCTTGGGGAATGAGTGGAATATTTTATTGAATGGTGGAGGCAGCGCTCAGCAGATGGATGGAAATCAGAAGGGGGATGACGTAGGGAAGGTGGCCTTCCCCTGGAGTCAGGTCACTCAGACTGGGCTTTCCTCCAACTGCCCTTGGCCAAACTTCACATCATCTCGCCATAGATAGCCTGCTGGTGTCTGCCGGTGTGTTTTTTCTGTAGGTGTGTTCCTCTTGACATCCAGCCTTCTGTGTCTGTGTCTGCTAGGATCTCAGGGTTTTTATAGGCACAGCATGAAGGGCGTGGTGGGCCAGAGAGGTCTTGGAAAATGCAACATTTGGGCACAAAACAAGGAGTACCTGTCCTCACCTAGGTCCATGGGCACAGGCCCGAGGATAGAGCCCTCGCTGGGAACCCTGCCTTTCTCTACCCAGCACTTCCGTGCCTGCTTCTTGTATCAATTATAACTGATAATGTTATAAAATAGCAATATTCCATTGTGTGTGTGTTGTATGTGTGTGTATAATCCCTCAAATGCTGAAGTAATCCTGCATAAACCAATGCACGCATTTTCCCAATGGGTGTGTTTCTTAAGAGCAAAAACTGTTTTCTACTCTTTGTGAACCTTCACAGTAGTTCGTGTTGAATATTAAATTACTGCATGTGGCCATGATATATTTGATGACCCATTATTAAATGCTTCGTTGCTTATGTTGTCCAAACTTGCTGGGATTGGTTAGAGGGTCCCAATTTGATTACTTCGGAACACCTGCAGTAGGGGCCCGACGTCTTAAGTGTTCACTGGATGTTAATTGAACAAATGAGTAAATGGATTAAATTAAGTTCCAGCTGCACTGATTTAGCTGCAGGGTTTGTATATAAATGACACTTTTAAATAATTGGTACAATCGAGAATAAAATGGCCAATTCTACAGACAGAATTTTTTTCTGGTACTTTAAGACATAAGAAGAAAACACGGATTCATGGTTTATCATTATCTCTTTTACTATCAGGTCTCATGATTCTTTCCAATTATATATAATTCATATAATTCTTTCCATGCTGAGGGATCTGGTAACAAGATTGGGAAGCAGAAGAGCCATATGGCAGCACCTCTATTTACTAGAACACACTTAAGCTGTGGATTACATTATAGTGAGACAAGAATTCCAGTGAATTTTACTAACCAGGAATGTGATGATTGCTAACGCCTTGGTGAAGGCTTGTGTCTCCAAAACGCGTTGACTTCAGATTTTATTTTCTTAATCTCAAATCCATCCTTTTCCAGGAAGAATGGGGCCATTTAGAGACTTAGTGAAAATCGCTGACTATGAATACTAGTCTCTTCTTTCATATTCCAACAAAAATTATTTTATCCTGTTAAATCAAAATGGTAAGTACCCCCACATGCTTGATCACAGATACTAAAGTGGTATCCCTCCTCATTTGGTTTTTGAAAAGATCATATGAAAGATTATATGTCAAAGTGTCGTCTTCATATATAACTGTTTGGTGAGAAGATCCTGAAAGTCCACACGAGTGTCACGATCAAGATCTCCTTTTTAGCTATAAAATCTAGTTTTCAGATGATATCTTGTGCAACCTCATTTCAGTGATAGAGGAGATGTAGATCTTCTTAAGTTAGAGCCAGAAGACTTTTGCCTGGGGCCAGAGGCAAGAGGATGAACAGAAGATAAGAAATGCCGAAAATAAGCCAGGGCTTATCTGCCTTCATTTATATTTTACTTTGGCTGAAGGTTTAAAACATTTTATATGGGAATACCTTTAGGGAGATCAAACAATCTTCAGACCTTGCTCTTTTCTATTGTCTTGCCCAGGGGTAATGCTCACATTTACGAAGATGTTTGAATTTGGGCCTTTGATATAGACCTTTTATATTCCTAATGCTTTTGAACTTGAATTGCCTATTTTTTTTTTATTACAGAAAAGATTCAAAAGATAGATGAAGTTAAAACTGATGAATATCCAGATCTACTTGGAAAGAAATAGTGGTGAAGCAGAGGAAGTCCAGGGGTGTAACCTGAAGGATCTGTTCACTAAGGTTTGTTCAAGGATTAGTCCGTCTTCAGCACCTTGAACCAGACACAGGGCACGATATGATCTAGCCAGGTTCCAGAAAATATTCTATCCCTTATCAAAAGCAAAACTTGTCTCCAAGTTTTGTTTATGTTCCTATAATTTTATTTTCCAATCACCATTTTCTGAGGAATTCGGGGTATTAGATGCAGGAACATGAGAATGCAAATCAATAAACATAATCCATCACATAAACAGAACCAATAACAAAAACTACATAATTATCTCAATAGATGCAGAAAATGCGTTCGATAAAATTCAACACCCCTTCATGCTAAAAACTCTTAATAAACTAGGTATTGATGGAATATATTTCAAAATAATAAGAGCTATTTATGACAAACCCACAACCAATATCATACTGAATGAGAATTTTTTTACTGATTTTCCTCGTTGCTCTCAACCCAAGGCTTTTTTGAGAATTGGGAGCTAGGTAATGTTTGTTGAACTGGCCATATGCTACAAACATGATAGGCCCTTCGCATGAGCTATTTTATTGGATCTTCACAGTAGTATTATCTCCACTTTACTGAGGTTCCTGAACTAACCTGACTAAGGCCACACAACTAGTATGTCAAGACACGATTTTAAATTTTCTTTTCAGATCCAAGGGTCATGATTTTCTTGCCACCATCTGTGTGTATTCTCCATACCCTGGACACAAAAACTCCCAAACCCAATTTCATTTTTTCTTTAGCCATATCTGAATTGACTCATTTTAAAAATTTTCTTTCTCTTTATATCAGTGATTTATTTTCTATTTGCATTGGCATTTCCAATTCATTAAGACTATTCAGCATCTAAACCTCTTTTCCTATTTGAGGTTTCCATGCTTTCAGAGTTTTATTTGACATGAGAAAAACTGCTTCCCTTTACAAAGAGAGATGCCAGACACTTGTTTTTCTGGACTCCTATAAATAGGCATTGGCTATATCTAAGGCTCAGCTCTCAGATGCATACATGTTGGTCTTTGTTTCAGGAGCTAAATTCAGCCAAAATCCATGGGCTTAGGTGGCTGTTTTCTAGTGGGGATTGTGAGGGAAGAAGAATTGTCCACATCAAATCATACTTGAGATGTAGTCTTGGCTTCTTCTACTAGCTGCTTTCCCTCAAACCTGGTTTTCCAGCCCTCCCACTGATTTGAGCTGCCCAAATTATTTCTAAAAATTCATTTTAAGTTTCACTTATCCAGAGTGAGTTTCTGTTTCTTGAAACTTTTAACTTGGACAGATCCAGTATTTTTATAGTCATAGCTGTCACTTGGGCAGGAAGTTATCTACCACAAAATCCCAAATAAATATACACCACACACACAGAAGCATATACATGCACACACATACACAGCTGTCAGAAGTCATGAGAATGCTTAATGAACAACTTGACTCCACTGCCCAGACTTACCCCAACCTTAGATGCCTGCATCACTGTGCTATTCCAAATTTATATCCGTGCATTAGGCAAAACAGCGTGGTTCCATTTTCTTTGCATATGAAATCGACTACTCATCTTTGAGTCCTCACAAGTCCCATTTCCTTTATCAACCATTTCGATGATCTAATTCTCATGACCCAAAGAGTCATATGTCCTGAAACTATCTCCACTCTTGGCCTCTTCCTGCGCTTTTGTTTTCCCTGGGTTTGCACGTAACCCTTTATGTCATGAACTGTTGGTTTTCCTAAAAAATCCTACTCCAAACTCACCTTCTTTCCAATTCACTTCCTCTCTGACTTACATTTTGAAAACCCTAACTTCTTTTATTTTGTTTATCTATTTTAGTGCTCAGATATAGTATGCTGTTTACCTTAAAAATTTTATCTTTGAAAAAACATTCTGATATCTATCCACACGATAAACTCTGGGGAAAAAGTGGCAAGGCAGTTAAAAAAATGACATGGTGGATTGTAAAACAATTAAAATTTGTTGTGACTTTCTGTAACGGTATTATACATCCTATCTTGTTGAATTTGGATGGAATGTAAGCCCCTATGATGTGTGTCATTTCTAGGCAGAAATTTAAAAAACCAGCCAGTGGTTTACCATGATTCCTCTACCACAAGTTTAACTAGATAAAGAATTATCACCAAATTATGTATTAGAGGGAAGATGTCAGAGTTGAAGCTCAGAGAGGGAGGGGTGGTGTGTGTGTGTGTGTGTGTATGTGTGTGTGTAATATACGTATATATTTATTATATACATATATTACGTATATAAAGTAATATATTAATATAAATGTTCAGAATATATTGTAATTCTTGATCTTAAGTCTCTGATATTTGGTCTTCTTTATTACCTAGCTAACCAGTTCAAACAGATACAAGTAAGGAATAACAAAGTGAGCAAATTCTTCTATTATTCAAAAAAGAAAAAAATGTGGCCTGGCAAGTAAAAATCACTTAAAAAATAAGTTCTTATTGATGTCAAAATAACGTCTTTAAATTGTGGTAGAAAAGTATGGAGAGGCAATGAAAGTAAATTTTATTGAGAAATGCTGAAAAGGGAAAAAACATGCCACCCAGAAATACTTATTAGTTAATTGAGATGCATGCCAATGACAATTAAATATAAACAGTGAAGACTTCAATTTCACATTGTTTTATAGTGAAAAGCAAATTATAAACAAATCTGTTTGAATGAGACAGTAGTTGTGTTCTTTACGACTGTTCAAGCAAGAGTGTTTCTCACAATTATTTAGAGATGAATTATTTCTCTAGCACGATCAGGCTCTGCCTTGACAAGTACTGAGGTTTTAAAAAATGTGTCTTTCAGAAAGATATTAGCCCTCTTTCTGTTTCTTTAGAGTTTTTTTTCTTTGAATTGGGGAAATTATGGAACTGAGGAGAAACATAACCATCTCTATGGCAATGAATTAAAGAGAAGGAATAAATTTCTTAACTCTCAGATCCCTAAACAACTCTACACCAACTTCTGACCTTTTTCACTGAAAGCAAAAAGCAGAAGAAAATGTGTTAGGTGGTGTAAGGTGAGATTCCAACATGAATTCTAAAGGAAGAACAGTAAAAACAGAGCCTATTCTTAATATTAAAAATAAAGCCCCATTTAACTAATTATTCCTTTGAATATTGCTTAAAGATGACAATACCACAGACATAAGATGTCATGATCCTTTCAGTATTAAGCTTTTATTTTTCCTTTTTTTTCTGATTAACATAGCTTCATTCCAAAATGTATAAAGTATGTGGGTGGAAGGAGTAAGAAAATGACTCTCCAGAGATAACTTCTGATAATATGTTGGTCTACATTTTTCAAACATTTCCTACCTCCTTCCCGCTCCATTCTTCAAAGGAAACTGGCTATGTATAATCCTTTATAATGACTGTTTTTCCCTTAATATATATCATGGACAATTTCCCATGTATAAAAATATAGATATACATCAGTGTATATAGCCACATAATCCATGAGATATTTCAGCTATCATCTGTGCATTTACTTGCTCTAAGATTTTGGAAAGGAATACTTTAAATTACAAAGAGCCCAATGCATTCATTCCCTATCTTTCAAAGTGGTTGTTTGAGCAGATTTGGAGGACAGTGTAGATTATATCCTAACACTTGACATTAGAAATACAAGGAGGAAGTGAGAAGTTACGTTGTTTAATGTATTTACTTATTATTTTACTCAAGAAATGTTTGAATGTCTTCTGTTTGTCACATAATAGTCTAGGTACTAAGGATAATAAATATCAATATTTATTTGTAATAAGACAATGCCAACAAAAACTTTTATCTTTGTGTGGTATCAGGGAGAGATAGAAAATGATAAATATTTTAAGTGATGATGTCCAGGATGGGGACAAAAAAGGAAAGGGAAAGAGCCTGCGTGCATCTAGGTAACGAAGATTTCAGGAAAATGGAAAAATACAATGCAAAGGCCCTGCGGTGAGAGCTTGGCTAGAACGGAAGCCTTTAAGATTGGAGGGGAAGTGAGTGAGAAGGATGGTAGGAGATGAGGCTGAGGTCAGACTCTGCAGGGTCTCGTAGACCTTTGACTTTTTTCTGGATTAAGAGAAAATTCACTAAAGGATGTTGAGTTGAAAAGTGATCTATTCTGGATAATGTTTTAAAAGGATCACTCCAACAACTGTGCTGAGAATAGACTGAAAGGGGACAAGGTCAGAGACACAGAGACAAGTTAGGGGATTATTTCAATAATCTGTATTTGACATTATGGTATCAGATGAGAAAAGAGGTGAGCTGACGGGGTTTGATGATGGGTTACTTGCACACCATGAATAACGTGAGAAGGCTAGTCTCATCACAAGGTTTCCAACATGAACACTGGAAAAGTAGAACTGCCAGTGATTGCTCTCAAAGGAGGAGAATGTTTCAAGATGAAAATAAAGAGTTCAGATTATAAATATCTGGAATTTGATACAAGGTTTGAGCTAGAAATACAATTTCTATATTCATTAGGGTATAGGTGGAATTGAATATCATGATATGAAATGGGATTCCCAAAGAAGTGAGTGTAGATAGAAAATATTAAATTTTCAGTCCTCCATTTTCTGGAAGCTATGGAAATAAGCAGAAACTAGATAATGATAAAAACAATGGCCAGTGAGAAAAACAAGAAATTTTGGTATCCTGAAAGCCAAGTGAAGAAAGTATTCCAAACAGGGAGAAATGATCAACGGTGTTAAATTCTGCTGATTTATTTTAAAAGGTGACCATTAAGAATAGACAGGACTATTCAGTAATGTAAAGACATTAATAAAAACAAACACAAGTTGAACACCTGATGAATACCAGGCACCTGTTACTTCTATGGAAGGCTCAGGCTTCGGTAACATCTGGTTCCTACTCCTAAGAATATAAAAACAGAGCTGAAGATAAGTACTTAGAGGAAAAAAATATATACATAAAAATTACATATTTGTATTTAATATTATACAAATTATAGGTATATATAATTATGGCTGATAGTATGAGTGGAATTAGAGAGAATATGAATTCTGTAACAAGGATCAGCGTCAGGAATGGCAAAGAGGATTAAAGCACATGATGTATTCACAGAATTGGTGCAAGGGAACTACAAAAAGAATCCAGCCTCCTTCTTTATTCTTGATTCATCTCAATTCATTCTTCATTCTTGTCACAAGTCACCTTTGAGTTAGTGGTAATAAAGCAGGTTGTGAACCAAGAAATTGACATAGTCATAGTCATTCTGTAAATTAATAACAGTCTTATCTGTAAATTATGTGTAAATGGTGTGATTTTAACAAAACCAGGGAACAGAGCCCATCTGTCCCAAGAAATAGGGTTTTTCATAATGGAGTCTTTGAAATGTATTTTCATAACTTTTCAATTTCTCCAAATATTTTTAACCTGTGGTATGAGATACGATGATTTCAAAAAGCTCATAATCTAAAGCAGTATTCAAATCAAACATAGCTGAAGCATAGAAACATCTGCCTAAATGAGATTTCTCATGAGGCTTCACTTAAGAAATTCTCTCTAAAGGAGGCTGGCCTTGCAAGATAACCCAAGGAATATTACTGTCTTTATTCTCCATTCTGTTTCTTTCAAATTTCTCTGTGACTCTTTCCATACAAGGAAATTGTACTTAATCTTCTCCATGTGGAGAAGATACCACACATGGGTGCTACCAAGTGGGATCTCACCTGAGGGAAGGCCCAGATATAAAGCAGGTGAAACCCTGCAAATCATTGATCTGGCCATTGGATGTCATCAGTGTTCTACGGAGCACCTGCTGAGTGAGTGCCCTGTGGCAGGGAACATTATGAGTTAAAGGCAGCAATTTGTTTATTGCTTTGATGGCATGTTGGCATACCTCTCAGCTAAATGGTGTGGAAACAGTAACAAATTTCACTTTTATTAGGCAGTATTTTAAGATATGTACTAATAACATTTTGTAAAAACAGAAAGCTACAGACTATGAGACTGAAAACGCAATTTGACAGAGCGAGTCTTGAAATTATGCCAGTTGCTAATACAAATGGATCAAATAAGCAAATAATGTGGCCAGAGCTTTTTTAATTTTCTTTCTGTTGATCGAATTGAGGTGAAATATATGATGAATCTTTTTCCCTACTATGTCCAGGAAATGTGATTCCTAATGTTGGACATTTTGTGAAATGCAGGTATATCTAAAACACTTATTTTCCTTGTTTTCCTTCAACTTTCATAAAAGCATACTAGATAAAAAGGGAAAACATCTAGGACTAATGGAATACTATTATTCAAGTAAAAACTTTAATCAATCATGGAGATTTTTAGCTATTAAAGGTTACTAACGTTTTTCAAAATTATTGCTTTACACTATACAAAATGTTTTGATATAGTTCACTGTAAAAGAATTCAAACAATATTGAAGAATTTAAACTAAAAACTATTAGCTCCTTTTTAATCAGACACAATCGCCATCTTCCTCCAACTCAAATGCTCTACATCTTTATCCTCTTTCTAGATGAGTCCATTGTTAAAAGTTTGTGTATGTGCTTTGGGCCTTTTTCTATGTACTTATATGTGTATCTATACAACTTTTAAGTTATTGAAGACATTTGAATGTAGGTAAAAATATTAACATGGAACAAAGTTACAGCAGTGCCAGAGCAGCAGGTCTGTATGGGCAGAACAATGAACAGAAAAACAACTTTAAGTTTATCATCATCTCATATCTTGGTTATATAAGGTTGGAAGCAAGATTTACAGTGTTAAACTTTATTGTGTTCAATAACACAAGCCATCCTTTCAAGTCACTCAAGGTCTTTATAGGTACCAAGGAGATATATAAATAGAGATTCATATTAACATTGAACTTCAGTTTGCTGGAAGAGTTTACTTTGTCTTCATTAGGGAGTGCTAGCACATTAACAGGCTAATAAATTTTGATTTCTTCTCACTTCTGTTGTTAACAGATTAAAGAAATAGTATTATACTTTTGTTGAGCTAACAGGCTTTAATAAGAACTAACTGATGTGTTTTTGCTCAGTAAATAAACCATTAGATTACACACAGGAGGTCAATGGGGACAGAAGTTAAACAATCTTGCTCTGCCTTGAGCAGTATCCATTGCAAGAGATTCATAAGATCACAGGTGCTATTTTTTATTTACGGCAAAAAAATTATATAAATAAAAATTTACATGAAATTGAGTTTGAATATTCTGAAAGGAAAAATAAATCATTTAAAAATTTTCTTTTCTCATAGCATAGAGACACGGATGGGATCTATTAATTGTACATTTGTAACATTTAGCTTTGCTCAGGTAGAGGTTGCCACGACGCTCCTTTTATTTCTGAACGCCGCATAAAAGAGAAAATGACAAAGGCATGGAAAAGAAACCCCAAGAGGAAAGATGAAAGGAATTGAGTTTATTCATTCTGGGGAGAAGTATCTTGGAGGGCAAAGTAATAATGTTCTTCACACAAGTGGAGACTTCCCAGAGACGCAGCAGTGGCTCTCACGAGTGTGGTTTCCTCCCGCACAATCCCTACTGGCCAAGAAGGCACTTAAAGGAAGAGACGTACTTATTTTATAATTAACTAAGGTCAAGGGATCCACTTTGAAATTCTTGCTTGGAGACCTACAATGAAAATTCTCCGCTGTCAGCGTGGATAACAGAATAAGCGGAGACACACTTTCACCCATATGTGAAGATTTCTGATTAGAGACCACAGTTTGAAAATGTATCTGAGTAAGAAAGAAAATTGTTACTGGAGAAGTTATCCAATGACATGAAAAATTAGACAATTGCATCCGTCTGGGATGGCTTGGCAGGAAGAATAAATTTTTTTCTCAAAGTCTTCCCATGTCAATAACTTGATACTCTCATTATCTTAAATAACTAAAAATGCAGAATTAACAATGAATTATGGGAAGAAATTGGTAAGGTGGACTGTGTAATAGTATCTTTTGAGTCTTCTCAGTGTCTATTTCATTGTTATGTATTTGAATAAGTTCCATCCTGACATGGCTTGCCAGTTGAGCAAAGTCCTATCACATGACTTTTACTGTGGACCTCCTGGCAGTATATGCTAGGAATGAAGATAAGAAGCACTTTCTTCAGAGTCTACTGGATTGACCAGTCAGGCTGATGCACAGAGCTCTTGGGGCTCTCTCCTCACAGAAGAATGAAGACACAGTTTGCCAAGAAGAGTAAAGTGCATGTGGTTATTCCTATTTTGCTGATGAGAAAACAGAGATCTAGAAAGTACAGTCTTGTGGATTCACTGTATCATTTTTTTTTCATGTGACTTAAAACATATGATTCTTGGCCGGGCACTGTGGCTCATGCCTATAATTCTAGCACTTTGGGAGGCCAAGGGGGTGGATCATCTGAGGTCAGGAGTTCAAGACCAGCCTGACCTACATGGTGAAACTTCATCTCTACTAAAAATACAAAATTAGTCGAGGGTGGTGGTGGGAACCTGTAAACCCAGCTACTAGGGAGGCTGAGGCAGGAGAATCTCTTGAACCCGGGAGTTGGAGGTTGCAGTGAGCCCAGATCACACCACTGCACTCTAGCCTGGGCCACAGAGTGAGACTCTGTCTCAAAAAACAAAACAAAACAAGACAAAACTAAACTAAATGATGCTTGCCACTAGCTACAGAAAGATGTTAGAAAGAATTGCAATACATTTGCTATTTTCTCATTTAGTAGGCCAAAGTTCACAGTAGCTTGCTGCTGTTACTGTGTTGTCATCATCATAGTAATAATTAATAATGACCAGTTAGGTCTTCGCCTGTGCAGTCAGCAATGTACAATCGGAAAGTTAGGATGTTCCTCACTCCATGACCCCTCCCTGTTGCCCAATCATGTATTTAAAATTAAAGGAGTTTAACCTGAAAAACACAGTTTTGGATACCTTAGGAAGGAACAAAGATGCCTTCTCGATCCTTGAGGAGTCTTTTCATACTAGCTGCTTTGTTGGTTAATGTTTTAATGAGACATTAACAGACGTATTTTCTGAAAATAATATGTTATATATAATCAACTGCTTTCATTGAAAAATATCACCAACTTTTATACTTTTGCCCTGCTGGAACAGATGGCAAGCCAACTTTCGACAATATTAGAAAAAGAGACAGGAAGAAGCATAAAGAATACTTTTTTTCTTCTTTAGATGTATTGTATTTTCAAAGTAATTCTTTTAATGTTAGAAAATACAGTTCTGTAAGATCCCTGGAACTCAAAGAGAAACAGGCACTATTTGGCAGAGTTAAAGTTGAACTCTCTAACCATTTGAAGAGTCTCATTTAACTAATTAGTGAGTTTTGCAGCTGTCTACTTTTTCTTTCATATTGTCAAATATTAACTTTAAAACTTTTTTTTTTCCCAACAGAAGGATAAGCTGAGCCATAAATTTTTAAAATAAGATTTCTCAAGATTTTTCCTGACTGTTAAGATCTGGCCAAGTATTTCTCTCCTATGTCGGATACCCTGCAGCAAGTGAGTCCCACTGATTGTATACACCTGAAGTTTGGCAACTACTATGACTTTAGTCTTTTAGATCAGTAACTTTCAAATTGAATTCTTCAAAGCCCTAAAGTTCAATGGAAGGTTCTCAGCACTATTATTAGGAGATAAGAGTTCTAGAGTATTTGGCTTCAATGAAAGAATTGATTTCTAAATGCCTTATACATCTTATTGAATTTCAAATACACAATGTGCAAAGTGTATCCTGTTTAAAATTTTGTCATTGCTGTTGTCAGTTTCTCATTTGGTTTCTCAGGTAGCATATATAATATTGTACAATGTTTCTCATTTGATGAGGAGAAAAGAAGTAGTAGTATTTCGTTCTTGCCCATACAAGAAAGAAAAGGGTACCAATATTCTTCTGGGGCTGGTGTTGTCTTGGAAAGAAGAATCAAAATAGAGACTCCCTGAGACACAGAGGGTCCAAAACCCAGAAGAAAATGGTCTAAGACTGCTTTTCAGCAATTATTCCTAGAATTTCCGCGCCGCCCCCACCACCAAAAAAAGACCCGTGTGTCCAAACCTTGAAAATGTTTATCTTCTGTTCTGTTCAGAAAGGACCGTTGTATAGGGATATTAAGGACTGGGTTTGAAACTGAGTTGGGGATAAAAATTAACTAACTTTTTAAAAATTAAAAAATTTAAAAGAGTTGGGTTGTGGTGCCCAGAAAAAAATATGTTTTTAAATAAAGCCTACATAATAAAATGAAAAATTCCTTAATAGATTGCTCCAAAACTTTTATTAAATGCTATTGGAATTTACAAAAGGAAGAGGCAAAAGTGGCTTCAAAGAGTGAGGGAGAGTAGTTATACAACTGGCCTTGGTGGAGGGAGTGAACAAGAGTGGACAGATACTATTGAAGACAAATCTAAGTGAAGGTTAAAGCACTCTCTCTTCTTGTCATATTAGAGAAATCTTTCATGCTGTGGATAGTTGCTAGGTAGAGTAGACTGGTTATAACAATTATCAGCAGTGCTTTGTGCCCTTCCCAGAAAGGCAGGAGGCCGTAACCCAGCCCCTAGAAATTGCTGCATTCTTGGAACCATAATCACGCTTATTTATTCCGTTCCCACTAATTTCTAAACAATTATTCTATAATCTTATACTTGGTGACTCTTGTTGAAGAAAAATTGCATCAAACAACTTAAACAGGCAAGAAAGACTGTATTCAAGGCGACTGCAATAGGAGGGAATACAACATCCTCTGAAACAAGAGCTAGGAGAGTTCTTAAGCACTAGGGTGAGATTGTGGAGGTGATGAGGCCATT
Source organism: Cacajao melanocephalus (assembly GCA_963573385.1). NCBI lineage: Eukaryota > Metazoa > Chordata > Mammalia > Primates > Pitheciidae > Cacajao > Cacajao melanocephalus. The sequence continues at coordinate 33,972 of CAUYLG010000837.1, forward strand.
TATGTTTGCTAATTGGTGTTTATCAAAGTTAGACTTCTACCCTCCCACAGAGACTGGGAGACATGGGCCCTGTCTTTCTTGATAATTACAGAAATAGGCATTCCTGGGTCCTAAAACTGGTAAGAGGCTATGAGAAGATTAGTATTTTAAAGAGACTAAGGACTTACAGATGCATGTTTTCTAAAGTAAAGTATCTAAGAAAAGTAGCTCGGGGGCTTAGTCAGGAAGACACATGTCAAAGTTGACTCAAGTAGAGGGGAATGTTAAAGCCACCTGGATCACCCTCAGGACTAAAATAGCCAGTGAGAGTACACCTTCCCTCACCCATGGCATCTCAAATTTGTTTTCCAATATTGAAATTGTCTGTTCATATGCCTATTTTCCCAACAATCACTTTTACCCCCAGCAACTACTACAGAATTCAGTGATGAACTTATACTTTCCAAAAGTATATTAATCATGAGCATCTTGACTACGCTAAGTTATCAGAGAAGAGGAAAGTCATTTAGCTCTTGATTACAGAATCCCAGAGCATCAGTAAATGAAGTAGTGAGAAAAGTGAAGAACTCCATAATGACTCAGCTATTCTCAATCAGGCTGTGTTGAAACCACCCAGTTGGTGCATGGGGAAGCTCAGCCAGTAAAAGTGACAGTCAGTATTCTCCTGACAGTATAATTTTTATGGTGTTTGCCTTATTGAACAGAAATGTGCAACCTGACTTCCACAAACTTCCAGAAAGACAAAACCACAAAGATATCATCTCAGGACATAAAATAAGGTTAGAGACATCATTAGGAAATTTTCCTAGAAATGTTTACTTTATGGAAAAGCTAAATATGCAAAGCTCTTTGTCTGTTTAAGCGCAAACTCCTCTTTAGGAAATAAACTATAATCCTGATATTTATCAGCTGATAAAAGAGTCTGATTTATGAACTTGGCAGAGTGGAGGATCTACTGGGTGTGGGGAAGGAGTAGGTAATGAGCAAGTGTGAAGTGGGAGATGGCAGTAGAGGTAGCGGAGGATGCAGTCTTAAAAATAGTGTAGGCAGAGAGTTGTTGAATTTATTTTTTGTAAGATATTTTATGGCATGGATTTTTAACAATTTTATCTTATTTCCTTAAGAAATAAAATTTATGTATATTTATGGCATACAAGATAATGTTTTGATATATACATTGTGAAATGGCTAAAGCAAGCTAATTAACATATGTGTTACCTTGCATACTTCTCTCTTTTGGCTGAAAACACTTAAAATCTATTCTCTTAGCAATTTTCAAGTGTATAATATATTGTTGTTAATTGTAATACATTATATACAAAAGATCTCTTGAACTTTTTCCTCCTGTTTAACTGAAATTTTGTATATTTTGGACATCACCCCAATGCCCCAGACTCCAGCCTCTGGTAACCACCATTTTACTCACTGCTTCAATGAGTTTTACTTTTTTGGATTTCATATATAGGTGAGATCATTGCAAGGATTTTTTGAACATGATGAATAATTAAAATATTTAAGATCTGAACCAAATGAATTATTAAATCTGGTTATGGTTGAACTTTAATTTTCCAATTACTGAATCTATTCAAATTGGATTTTCATAATGGAATTGAGGTCATAAAATTTGGTGATAAGAAATTCAAATTAACAAGAAAAGGATTCTACTTCCAAATCCATATTTTTCCCTTGACATCTCTTTTACTTTTTCCTTTTTAAAAAATACCATCTTAAGTGGGATCATTGAATACCCTATTCAATGACAGATACAGCTGGCTTCTGTACAAAAAGATAGAATTGACTTGCCTGTTGGGTCCAGCATGATGGAGATATTAAGTTCACAGTTTCCCCACAAAGTGCTGGCCAGAAGCATCTCAGATTTTCTAGTGGCTATCATATCAGTGCTTTATTTGAATGGGCAGTGAGTCGTATCTTATAAAAACTCAATAATTAAATTCTTATATATTGAAGATCAGAAAACTCACGGCCATATGACCTCATCAATTTTTCTTTCAAATTGATGTTTACTATATGTAGGTTTCCATTTACATATTTCCAAAGATATATGGGTGCAGCTCTTATTGTAACTGTAGAATATTGTAATTTCTTCTTTTTAAGATGGAGTCTCACTTTGTCACCCAAGCTGGAGTACAATGGTGGATCTTGGCTCACTACAACCTCTGACTCCCAGGTTCAAGCAATTCTCCTGCCTCAGCCTTCAGAGTAGCTGGGATTAAAGGCATGCACCATCATGTCTGGCTAATTTTTTTTGTATTTTTAGCAGAGATAGTTTTTGCCAAGTTGACCATGCTGGTCTTGAACTCCTGACCCCAAGCAATCCACCTGCCTTGGCCTCCCAAAGTACTGGGATTATAGGTGTGAGCCACCACGCCTAGCCAGATCATTGCAATTTAACAAGTATACTTATGTACCCAGTTATGATACTTAAAAATCTTTGTGAACCTGGAGGGTAGAGTAACAATATGACTTTTCAGGTTTGACATTATGGTATTACAGAAAGAGTATCAGAAATATATAAAATCACTTCCCAAATATATAAGCATCATACAATCAAGATAAATTAGTGAACCAAAGAGTGAATAAATGGTTTCACTCATCAAAAATATTTAGTGATGACATCTCAGAGGTGTTATTCTACCTCAGAAGCTGAGCTTTAGGCTAAAACATAGTTTTTCTACTAATGGATGAATAGGGTGAATTTCCACTAGGATTTGCTGAAAGCCTGCAGTAAAGACTATTCACAGATTCTTAGTAGATTAAGTCACATCTATCCAATATTAGAAGTGGAATCACCATGATGGCATCTAAATGTGCCTAGTGCTCATTCCCACACAAAAAAGTACCGAACAACAAATGAGCAACTAAAATCTGAATGGAGTATCTGAGGGAGAGTGCTAAAGAAACTGGTAAAATCACTGTGGAGCATGAAAGCCCAGGATGGTAGTATAGAGAGGAGAGCAAGGCTCTAAGCTATGAGGAGCTTCCCCTTGCAAGAGAAATGTAAGAAGGAGGCCCTTACCAGTCCACACTGCCACGAAAGAACACCTGCAGTTCTTACTACAGAAGAATCCCACAGTCCTCACAAATCCTGAGTCCACTTTGGGGAGCTGCCTGGAATTCACACTTCCTGGAATTATGTACTCCTCATCTCTCATGGTCCAAGATGCTGTAGCATATTGCCATCTTAAAACCAGAGACACTGCTGGAGTGTGCCATTCTACGGGGGCCAGTAGCCACTGACCTTCTCTAGCCTTGAGGCTCTTCCATTATTCCATTAGGCTTACATAGGTGGCTTCAAAACCACAACAGTGGCTGCTCACAGTCTGGGACCAGAATGACTGTGTTTCCCATTCTACAGTGAGGAAGTCAACTTTGGGTTGGTCAAACACTGCATGTTTGTATGCCTGGTTAAAGAAGCAGTCAAGTCAATCACCTCCAATAAGCCCACCATATGTTGGCTGAGCCACTGCATGCCTGTGACCCTGGCTGGATAATTAGCCTGACAGACCCACCCTGAACAGAGTCATCCTTGAGCTTCCAAGCTGCCATGCACCCACTGCCAGCTGGACAAAAAGCCCAGTGGACTTGCCCCTGGTGGACCAATCCTTGAGCCACAGAGCCACAGAATGTTTATACTCCTGGCCTGAAAGTAGCCTGACAGCCCAGCCTTCAGTGAGCCAGCCCTCCAGTTGGACAATTCACTGTGTTCACATGCATGCACTGGCCTGATACCCAGCTTGGTGAACCCATCCCTCACAAAGCCACACCACTAGAGCCAAAAACTCATGCAGCCTAGGCCAACAAGGCATGCACAAACGTTGCTAGCATGAATTACAGCTGAAGAAACTTGGCAGAGACTACACTACTGTGTTGACACAGAACCAAAGCCAACACATCCCACCTTATTGACATTCTAAGACCCATCTTCAGGAATAAGTCTTTCTCTATAAAAGTTACTCTATAAAATTGGGAGACATTGCTGCTCTACCACATGTGCAAATAAAAATGTAGGAATACAAGAAACATTAAAAAGCAGGGAAACAGAACACTGCCAAAGAAACGATTTTCAAGTACATGACCCCAAAGAACAGAAAATGTATGTAATGCCAGATAGTGAACTCAAAATAATGATCTTAATGAAACTAAGCAAGATTCAAAAGACTATAGATAGATAATTCAACAAATCCAGGAAAGCAATTTATAATCTGAATGAGAAATTCAGCTAAGAAATATAATGTTAACAACAACAAAAAAATAGGTATTTTACAGTTTATGAATTTAATGTATAAAATAAAAATACAGTCAAGTACCTCAACAAAAGACTAGATCAAGCAGTAGAAACATTTTCTAAACTTGAAGACAGGTTTTTTGAAATAAACTAGATGAGAAAAATTTTTAAAAAAAAAAAGGATAAAGAAAGTGTAAAAGATTTTTAGGACATCATAAAGCAAACAATTTTTACGTTATGGAAATTTTACAAGAGAGATAGGGAAAGGGATAGAAAATATATGTAATGAAATAATGGCTAAAACTTTTCAGATCTTGGTAGAGATATGGACATCTAGACCAAGCTAAAAAACTCTAATTAAATTCATCATGAAAAGGTCCTCTCCGGGACATATTATAGTCAAATTGTCAAAAGTCAGAGACAAAAAGAATTATAAAAACACTATGAAAAAACGTCATGTTATATAGGGGAATCCAATTTAGATTAATAGCAAATTCCTCAGCATAAAAGTTAAAGGCCAGGAGAGAATGGGATGATATATTCAGAGTGCTGAAAGAAAATAAACTGCTAGCCAAGTATACTCAGCAAAGCTACTCTTATGATACAAAGCAGAAATAATATCATTCCTGAAAAAATTAAAACTAAGGAAATTCATCACCATTAGACATCCTTACGAGAAATGCTTAAGGGAGTCCTGCATCTGGAAGCAAAAGGACAATAACTATCATCATGAAAACATGAAACTATGTACTGGTAAAACAGATAAAAAAATGAGAAAGAGAAAGAAATAAAACCTTATCACTACAGAAAATCAATTAACAAAGATGAGCAATGAGAGGGGAAGAAATGAACAAATAATGTACAGAAAACAGTTAACAAAATGACAGGAGTAGGTACTCATCTATCAGTGATTACCTTAATTAAATTCATCATGAAAAGGCCCTCTCTGGGAAATATTATAGTCAAATTGTCAAAAGTCAGAGACAAAAAGAATTATAAAAACACTATGAAAAAGTGTCTTGTTACATATAAGGGAATCCAATTTAGATTAATAGCAAATTCCTCAGCATAAAAGTTAAAGGCCAAGAGAAACCAGCAGATTAAAATACCAAATTAAAAGATATAGACTAGATAATATTTTCAAAAAAAAAGATCTAAACATATGCTGCCTACAAGAAATTTACTTCAGCTGTCAAGACACACATAAACTGAAAGTGAAAGGATGGAGAAAAATACTCCACACAGAAACCAAAAGCAGGCAGGAGGAGCTATATTTATACCATACAGAAAAGTGTTTAAGTCAAAATCTGTGAAAAGAGTGTGAATCCTGAAAATCTGACAGTTCTCAGTTAATTTACAAAGTTTATTTTGCTGGCTAGGTGTGGTGGCTCACACCTGTAATCCCAGCACTTTGGGAGGCCAAGGTGGGTGGATCACTCAAGGTCAGGAGTTGGGGACCAGCCTGGGCATCATACAGTGAAACTCTGTCTCTACTAAAAAATATAAAAATTAGCTGGGTGTGGTGTCAGGCGCCTGTAATATCAGCTGCTTGGGAAACTGAGGCAGGAGAATCGCTTGAACCTGGGAGGCAGAGACTGCAGTGAGCTCAGATCACACCACTGCACTCCAGCCTGGGTGACAGAGGTGTGTCTCAAAAAAAAAAAGAAGTCTATTTTGCCAAGGGTGAAAATGTGTGCTCGTGGCACAACCTCAGGAGGTCCTAAGGACGTGTGCCTAAGGTTGTCAGGGCACAGCTGGGTTTCATACATTTTAGGGAGACATGAGACATCAATCAATATATGCAGGATGTATGTTAGTTCCAGAAAGGCAGGACAACTCAAGCAGGGAGGGGACTTTCAGATTACAGGTAGGTGAGATACAAAAGGCTGCATTCTTTTGTTTCTGATTAGCCTTTCCAAAGGAGGCAATCAGATATACATTTATCTCAGTGTGCAGAAGGATGACTTTGAATTGGATGGGAGACAGGTTTGACCTAAGCAGTTCTCAGTTTGTCTTTTTCCTTCAGCTTACTGATTTTGGGGCCCCAAGATTGTCAAGATTTATTTTCCTCTCACAGGAAACAAAAAGGTCATTATATGTTATTAAAGAGATTAATTCAGCAAGAGGATATAACAATTGTAAATATACATGCATCCAAAAGTAGAGCACCCAGATACATACAGCAAATATTATTAACTGTGAAGATAGATAAACTCCAATACAGTAGTAGTTGAGAACTTCAACACCCTACTCTCAACATGGGACAGACTATCTAGACAAAAAAAAAATTAACAAAGAAACATCAGATTTAAAGTTTAAATGCCGTATATAAATGACTTTATCTCTTAATATCCTCTTGCCAAATTAATCCCTTTAATATTACATCATGACCTTTTCATCTCTTTTTATAGAATTTGACTTAAAGTTATATGCTATAAAAATGACTTTAGTGTTTGGACCTAACAAACGTTTACAGAACATTTCATGCAATAACTGCAGAATATACATTCTTCTCATTAGCACATGGAATATTCCTCAGAATAACCATATATGTTAGGCCACAAGACAAGACTTGACACATTTTAAACAGTAAAAATATGAAGTGTCTTTTTTGATTTAAACTAGAAATCAATTAAAAAAAAAAAACTTTGGAAACTCTACAAATACTTGGAAATTGAACAAGATGCTCCTGAATGACTAATGTATCAATGAATAAATTTTAAAAACAATTTTAACATTTCTTGAAACAAATATCAGTAGAAACACTACATGCCAAAACATTTGGAAGAAAGCAAAAAGTGTTCAGAGGGAAGTTTATAGCAAAAAATGTCTATATTAAAAAAGGAAAAAGATTTCAAATAAACAGCCTAATGTCACACCTCTAGAAACTAGAAAAAAATAACAAATTAAAGCCAAAATTAATAGAAGGAAAGAAATAATAATGATCAGAGCAGAAATAAATGGAGATCCAAAGAACTCCACGACAATTAATAAAATAAAAAGTTGATTTTTTGAAAAGTTAAACAAAATCTTAGAAAGTCATTAGCAAGATTAAGAGAAAAAGAGAAAAAGTACAAATAAATAAAATCAAACAAAAAAGGAGACATTAGAACTGATACCACAGAAATGCAAAGGATACTTAGAGACTGTTATTAACAATTATACACCAACAAACTTAAAATCCAGAGGAAGTAGATACATTCCTAGACATATGCAACCTACTAATAGAGAACAAAGAAGAAACAGAAAAGCTGAATAGACTATTAGCATGCACTGAGATTGAATCAGTAAGAAAAATTCTACCAGCAAAGAAAGATCAGGACCAAATTGTTTCACCGCTGAATTCTACCAAATGTTAAAAGAGACCTAATACCAATTTTCCTCACACTATTTTAAAGATATGTGTGTATATATAGATGTATATGTGTGTGTGTATACACACACACACACACACACACATATATATATATATTCATTCATTCCTCTACATGCTGTTCTCATGAAGACAGTAGAGGTGATTCAGAGACCATAGGGGGCCTTTAATTAGACCCAATTCATAATAAGTTCAGGTAGTGGAGGGTATCAACATTTTTCAGGAAATGAGGACTGAAATGTTGGAACTCAATGGTAGGAAAGTTTTCTGAGTGGTTTTCTGTCTATCAGATATACTTACATTTTAAAAACCTTGTTATGCTCAGTTATCAATAACAATGTCTGGCCAGGTGCTGTGGCTCACACCTATAATCTCAATACTTTGGGAAGTTGATTGCTTGAGCCCAAGAGTTCAAGACCAGCCCAGGAAACATGACAAAACCCTATCTCTACAAAAAATACAAAAATTAGCTAGGCATGGTGGCATGAGCCTGTATCCCAGCTACTTGGGAGGCTGAGGTGGGAGGATTGCTTCTTGAGTCTAGGAGCCAGAGGTTGCAGTGAGCCAACCTGGGTGACAGAGCAACACCCAGTCTCAAAAAAAAAAAAAAAAAAAAAAAGAAAGAAAGAAAGAAAGAAAAGAAAAGGAAAATAAATACAATGGAATCATCTAGAATCTATAATACTGGACTTTTATCTGCTTGCCTTTTCATGAAAACTGAAATTAATGACAACTTGAACACATACCATGGAATTAACTGACTCAAAAACTCAAAGTATGATGGTTCTAGATCTGAATGACCAACTCAAGAAAGAAAATCAAATTGTAGTTATTATGTAAAAAACTGAAAACCACTATTGGTAGCAACAAAACTCAGACCAAAAAAATATAGAAGAATATGTGTAGTATATGTATTATCTATTCCTGTGTGACAATTTACCCCCAAATTTATTGGCTAATATCAAAAATATCTTTGATCTTTCATAGTTTCTGTAGGTCAGAAATTCTAGAGAAGCTTGGCTGGTCTTCCTTGAGGTTGTGGTCAAGAAAGAGAAGTCAAGAGAGAGACAAGAGGTTGTGCTTGTCTTCAGAGAGAGGCTTCACTTTCAGGTAGGCTCAGTCATGGCAGGAGGTCTCAGTTCCCTCCACATGCTTCACATGTTGAGGGTGGCAAAGATAACCTTCAGTCTCTGTATTCAGTCTTACTGATGTTCTACTATTTTTCTTTAAATTCCCAAAGCTGATTGTGCTGAACTCCCATGTAGATCACCAATGTGCTGATTAGACAAAAAACCTTTTATTTTCATTAACTGCAATGAGGGAAAATTCCAGCTTCAGTGATCATCATGGCATCTCCAAAGAGTAAAATCAGGGTAGGGTAGTTATAGGACTGAAGCTTGAGTGAAGTGGTTTGAGGTTGGTTTGTTAAGGCAGATAAATGATTGAAATTGGGCAAAGTGCATGATATGATAGTTTAGCATGAGCAGACACAACTAAATAGTATATTAAGGCTAGTCTTGATAAGTAAAAGTTACTTGGTAAATAAGCTCTTTTATCAGATAAGCAGAATGCTATCTACCTGCAATAAATCAATTTGTAAGAATTTCCTGAAGCAATAAGCGATTATTCGTGTAAAGTTTCATGTTTCTCAGACAAAACTTGCCTGAAACAATTAAATTATCTTGGCACAAAGTGATCAATGTTCTAGCCTGAGTCATGTTGACACAGATGGTCTCAGTTCTCAGGCAGAGGCCATGGCAAGTCTCAATGATAATGGTCAGGGACTCAATTGCAGCAGGTCACTTTACAAAGATCCTTTGGCTTTCAATCAAAAGGGTTATAACTAAGTGAATAAAAGAAAAATTAAAGAAAGCACAATAATTGAACAGGCTGTGGTTCATTCTAATCACAATGAAAAGAAACTACTGTTCATAAAAATTAAGACTCAGAACATTAGAGTCCATTGGGAATAAGTAAAATACAATATCACACAAAACCATACCCAAACACCCAAACATACCTCTGGATTTAAGAAGAAAATTAATGATTACAAAATAGTTTACGCTAAAACTGTTATAGGACATGAACTGTTACACACTCAAATTGGGATAATCTACAAAGAGCTTTCTAAGGTAACTATTTTTAAAGTGAGGAAAAGATATAGGAAAACCATAAGGTCTGGCAGCCCCTGGCTAGCACACCAGGAGGACTGTGACCCCTCCTGCCCTGAAAGTGCAAGGGAGAAGAAGTAACCAGAAACTGGACACAGAAGGGTCTTTTGGGAAAGGACTTCCAGACAAGAGCTGTGATTTTTAATTGAGAGATATAGTCAGCTCCTCATGACCCTAGAGAGAAAGATCCAGAGAAATCTTCCTCATCCTCACTTTCTGCCCTCCCTTCTATCTGTGTGGCTCCTCACTGGCTGAACTCATCTGCAACTGGAAGGTAAGGATGCCCACTGATTGGCCACATTGGGGCATAGAGCAGAAAAAAGGTAAGAGTGAACCTGAGGGGGCAAACAGAATGTCCATGACAGAGAAGACAAATAAAATAACTAAAATGGAAACCTGATGTATCTAAATTTATAAAATGCACTGAAGGCTGTACTCTACCATTTCAATATTTAATATGAAATAAAAAAATCTATCATTCATTTCAAAAATTTAAACAGAAGAAAAATTCTCACACAAGGAAAGCATAAAGAAATAAGAAGTCATAAATTAGAAAAAATAGTAAAACAGGCAGTATATCAAAAGACAGGTGAATTAAAATAATTCAATTGACAAACATCTGTTTGTCACCAAAGAAATTAAATGTTCTCACCAAAGATATTAAATTGAGAACCAAAAACAAATATGAAACATTTGAAAGGGGGTATAACTCAAAACAGGTGTTATAATCTTTTGTAATTCTTTTATTAAAAATTAGGATGTAAAAGTCTCTATTTAATGTAAAATGCAATTAAATAAGAAATTTAAGATGAAGAGTTAAATTTAAAAATTAAAATTAAAAACTTTAATTGATAATGAAAACATGAAAAATTAAATTATATGCCAATTGAGTTAAATCATACCCTCATTTTCAAACCACCAAATTAGGTATTTGTAATTCAAGCAATTAACAAATGAATTAAGAATAATATATTCAAAACATGTTGGCCTGGTGCGTAACTGTAATCCCAGCACTTCTGGAGGCCAATGCTAGAGGATTGCTTGAGGGCAGGAGTTCAAGACTGGCCTGGGCAACATAGTACCTATTTCCGCAAAAAAGAAATTTCATTGGCCTGCTCTGGGGACACTTGCTTGTGGTCTCAACTACTCAGGAGACTGAGGCAGGAGTACTGCTTAAAACCAGGAGATCAAGGCTACAGTGAGCTATGTTGACACCACCGTATTCCTGCCTGGGCAACAAAGTGAGACTCCATCTTTAAACAAAAATAAGTAAATAAACATGTTTACAAAAGTTAAAATTAATAAGGAATGCGGACACAAAATTTCAGTTAGATGGAAGAAGTTGAAAAGATCTACTGTACAAAATGGTGACTATAGTTAATAATACAGTGTATTCTTGAACACCACAAAGACAGTAAATTTAAAATGTTCTCACCAAAATAAGTATGTGAGTCAGTATATACGGCAATTAGCTTGATAGCCGAAACATCATGTTTTACAGGGTAAATATATACATTTTTTGTCAATTAAAATTAATTCAAATCTAAGAAAAAAATATTCTTTATGTTTAGTAAAATATTTTTGATGTAGATTCTTAATCTACTTTTTGTGTATAAACCCCTTTAAAATTCTATTAAAGCTAAGAATTTTCTTCCCAAATAAATGCATATATATGTGAAATATTGCAAATAATTTTACACATTCAAAGAGTTTCTGAAATTTGTTCATAAACTTTTGGTGGAAAAACTATATTTAAGAATGAAACACTAAAGAAAATATCTTTAAAACTTGTATGAGAATTATGGCACCAATGATTACCTATTTATTTTAAAAGCTTCTAGCAGTAGAAAATTAAACAAATAGGAAAGTTAAAATTATTAGAGGGAGATAATTTTTTAGGCATCATAATTATGTACTCAGTCCCGAAAGAATCTTAGATTCTGAAAATTATTAAAAATAATGAGTCTAGTTAACACCTAGATGCAAGTAAAATATGCGCAAATTAATGGCTTTCTTACATCCCAGCAATAACCAGGTAGAAGATGTACTAGGAAGAAAGTAATATTCCATTCATTCACAATATTAATGAAAAATGTGAAATGTTCTTAAGTATATTACAAGAAATGTGTAGGAACTAAATGAAGAAAACAAAAAGTTTACTGAGAGACATAAAAGTGGATTTTATCTGATCAAATCAGATAAATGCAGTAAGCCATTTCAAATGTTTGTCAGTGTATTAATGGTAAAGAACGACAAAATAGTATAAATATAACAATTCTACAAAGTTTAATTAAGGCTTAGTAGAATCTCTATTAAAATTCTGATGACATTTTATCGGAATGCAAAAGCTTATTCCTTAAATTAATTTGGGGCCCTGTGCAGTGGCTCATGCCTGTAATCCCAGAAATTTGGGAGGTCAAGGTGGGTAGATCACGAGGTTAGGAGATTGAGATCATCCTGGCCAACCTGATGAAACCCCATCTCTACTAAAAACACAAAAATTAGCTGGGCATGGTGGCGCGGGCCTGTAGTCCCAGCTACTTGGGAGGCTGAGGCAGGAAAATTGCTTGAACACAGAAGGTGGAGGTTGCAGTGAACCAAGATTGCGCCATTACACTCCAGCCTGGGCGACAGAACTAGACTCTGTCTCAAAATAACAATAATAATAATGATAATAATTTGAAATTTTCAAAAAACTGGAAAAACAGAGCAAATTAAAAATGAAAGATCAATGATTTCAGACAAACTTCTTGTGATCATCCATTTTTTTTTTTTTTTTTTTTTTTTTACAGTTATAGCAATTAAAACTGAGCGAGCACAGTGATACTGACAAAGTAATTCACAGGACAATCAATGGAATTGCAGACTTAGCCCTGAAATAAAACCTAGTTCAACAGACCAAGTGTGTTCTTTGAGACTTCATTATAAAGACTTTATTATTTTTCAGAAGAAGGTGGAACTGGGATAAGAGCTCTAAATCAAAGTGATTCTGGAAAACTCTAGATAAACACAAGCATTTTATATTATCAAATATAGAAATCTATAAACCTCTAAGAGAGGAATACAGCTAGAAATTTTAAGCAAACAGAAACATTTTTTATAAGAAATCTTCCAAGATTGGGAATATTTGGAATCCAATTCTTCATTTGAAATTATATATTACTTTTGTAGCATCTGAGAACAAATTCAAGTATCCTAGGTATATAAATACATTACTACTCAGTTTCTAAAACTGTCTTGGTATTTGTATGAAACTATATACATATGCTAAATAAAATATTATAATTCAATCATTTTGGAGCCAGATTTTGAAAATACTGGCAAATTATTTGGCTAGGAAAGGCTTAAAAACAGATATTTATCAGATTTCAAAGGAATCTGCTGACAAAGAAACTCCAAAAGACGATTAATGATGGAAAAATGTTGGGAAAAAAAATTTCATTTGGAATTTACAAAATATGGAATTTCAGAGAATTTATGCAAACTAAAAATATCATTTTAAAAGAAGCTAAGAAATAAAATCATAATATGAAAATAAAAGGTTAATATTCAGAATCAAAATATCTAAGTTTTATAATAGTGAAAATAAATTCCATTGTTATTATGTTACTTAATTTAAAAAATCCCAATGGATAGCAATATTATAAACCAAATTATAAAGTAATTTAAGAGTAATTTAGAGACTGTATAAACTGTAATCATTGTCCCTCTTGTTATTAAAAAATTACCATTTTTAATCAGTACAGGATACAGAAACAGATAACTACTGGACATTTTCTTTAGTTTCTACCTTTAACAGGGAATTTTTTGTCAACATCATCATCTTTATCATCATCAACCTCAATATCATCAGCATCAATCATTATTATTTCTACATACTGATTTTGAAAACAAAACAGAAAATTCCTAAGCAGACTGTATTTTTGTATTACACTTTTATTAATGTTGACTAACATTTAGAGGTAATTTCCACAGCAGATGTATGGAAAGTATTTTTGTTTGGTTTGGTTTTGGTTTTGGAAGCATTCCCTTTGAAATCTGGCACTAGACAAGGATGCCCCCCTCACCACTCCTATTCAACAGAATATTGGAAGTTCTAGCCAGAGCAATCAGGCAAGAAAAAGAAATAAAGGGCACTCAATTAGGAAAGGACGAGGTCAAACGGTCTCTATTTGCAGCTGACATGATTGTATATTAGGAAGACCCCATCATCTCAGCTCAAAATCTCCTGAAACTGATAAGCAACTTCAGCAAAGTCTCAGGACACAAAATCAATATGCAGAAATCACAAGCATTCCTATACACGAATAACAGACTTAAAGACAGCCAAATCAAGAATGAACTGCCATTCACAATTGCTACAAAGAAAATAAAATACCTAGGAATACAGCTAACAAAGGATGTAAAGGACCTCTTCAAGGAGAACTGCAAACCATTGGTCAATGAAATAAGAGAAGACACAAACAGATGGAGAAACATTCCATGCTCACGGTTAGGAAGAATCAATATTGTGAAAATGGCCATACTGCCCAAAGTAGTTTATAGATTCAATGCTATCCCCCCATCAAGTTACCTATGACCCTATTCACAGAACTGGAAAAAACCACCTTAAACTTCATATGGAACCAAAAGAGAGCCCACATACCCTAGTTAATTCTAAGCAAAAAAGAACAAAGCTGGAGGCATCATGCTACCTGACTTCAAACTATACTTCAAGGCTACAGTAATCAAAACAGCATGATACTGGTACCAAAAGAGAGATATAGACCAATGGAGCAGAATAGAGGCCTCAGAGCCAACACCACACATCTACAACCATTTGATCTTTGACAAACCTGACAAAAACAAGCAATGGGGAAAGGATTCCCTGTGTAATAAATGGTCTTGGGAAAACACCATTATTTTCTGGCTAGCCATGTGCATGCAGAAAGCAGAAACTGGACCCTTTCCTGATACCTTACACTAAAATTAACTCCAGATGGATTAAAGACTTAAAAATAAGACCTAACACCATAAAAATCCTAGAAGCAAACCTAGGCAAAACCATTCAGGACACAGGCATAGGCAAGGACTTCATAACTAAAACCCCAAAAGCATTGGCAACAAAAGCCAAAATAGACAAATGGGATCTGATTAAACTCCAGAGCTTCTGCACAGCAAGAGAAACAATAATTATAGTGAATCAGTAACCAACAGATGGGGAAAAAATTTTTGTAATCTACACATCTGACAAAAGACTTATATCCAGAATCTACAAAGAACTAAAACAGATTTACAAGAAAAAAACAAACAAGCCTATTCAAAAGTGGGTGAAAGATATGAACGAACACTTTTCAAAAGAAGACATATATGAGGCCAACAAACATATGAAAAAATGTTCGTCATCACTGGTCATTAGAGAAAGGCAAATCAAAACCACATTGAGATCCCATCTGACGCCAGTTAGAATGGTGATTACTAAAAATCTGGAGACAACGGATGCTGGAGAGGATGTGGAGAAATAGGAACACTTTTACACTGTTGGTGGGAGTGTAAATTAGTTCAACCATTGTGGAAGACAGTGTGGCAATTCCTTAAGGACGTAAAAATAGAAATTCCATTTAACCCAGCAATCTCATTACTGGGTATATATCCAAAGGATTATAAATTGTTCTATTATAAAGACACATGCACACATATGTTCATTGCGGCACTGTTTACAATAGCAAAGACGTGGAACCAATCCAAATGCCCATCGATGATAGACTGGGCAGGGAAAATGTGGCACATATACATCAAGGAATATTATGCAGCCATAAAAATCAATGAGTTTGTATCCTTTGTAGGAACATGGATCAACCTGGAAACCATCATTCTCAGCAAACTGACACAAGAACAGAAAATCAAACACCGCATGTTCTCACTCATAGGCGGGTGTTGAACAATGAGAACACATGGACACAGGGAGGGGAGCATCA